>JANHGB010026875.1:0-20325 GCA_026283785.1 Coracopsis vasa
TCCAAACTGGTTTTGGAATTTAAAGCCAGACTGCCATTTTTCTGAACCTATGAATAATAAGTGTTTCCACAACATCTCATCAGAATAAGTTTCACAATTTAAGCTGTTAAACACCAATTTGTGCTGTGCATATTTAAACTCATCCTACTACATACTTTTTAAATATATCTGAAGGATTCAGCAAGAAAAACATGTCATGTTACAACACCTAAAGTCTACAACTTCCCACAAACACCTATTTCATTTTATACTTCTAATGCTTACTCTTGGTGCAGAATTAGCATCAGAAAAGGGAAATGTCTGGAAAGTGTGTTGACACTCTGTGCTTCAGATTAATACCGTGCATTGCTGGCATATGATGTTAACTTTAATACTGAAGTGCCCTACTTAGTCACACAATAAGCCTGTGATTCTTGAGACAGTCAGCAGTACAAGTTATTTCCCTAAATTCCTAATACTATGCACTTCATTCTTGTTTGCAAATGGCTCTAAATACAAGACCTGTCCAGCACTTAGGATACAGGTACAGCTGGTCAGCATCTGAACAGGAGAATTAGTTGACCTATGAAGACCTACCTATCACTACGATGTCTTCACAGCAGTGTCTTTACACCAGTAGCAGCAATTCCTGTGAATGGAAGGGAAACTACACATAAGACAAAATTACGTTCATTGCAGGGACAATTCACATTTAACCACTAGACCTGTGACCAAAGCTCGCAGGCCAAACTTTACCATATACATTACAGCTCTTTTGACCTGAGCACAGATGAGACAGCATAATCTTCTGCTGCTCCCAAAAAGAGGGGTTTTCTTCTCCAAGATCCAGGACACAAACCCAAAAGCTAACTGAGATTTTGTCTGAGTCAGAGGTAAAAAGCAAAGTGCTAACAGCTACACAATTATTAGTAGCCTCAACTAGCTTACGTTTCATATAAGGCTTGATAGTTTAGCCATAAACGAGGGAGAGAATGAAACTTCTCTATTGCTTGTGAAAGCAAAATTCCTTTCCTCGTCTCACAAATGCCATACAGACTCTGGTCAGTGACGCTACAGATCACAAAACCCGCAAGCAGCTCCTGTCTCTGCCAAATAGGGCAAACATATCAAAAGGCTGACAGGTAAACAAACCCTTAAGCCCCAGCTCACGCCGGCGCATCCCCCAGCACACGGAGCACCCCTCTCGCCCCAGCTCTGCACTCCGCCGCAGGCCGGAGGCCAGCATGTTGCAGAGGAAACGAAATGAAAAGCCCCGAGCCCGTGCAGCCGAGCTGCCAGCCACACACACCACCTCTCCGCCCCACCAAGCTCGAACGCAAAACTTCCTCCTGAGCCGTTCTCTTCCCGCTCACGCCACCACTCGCCCCGGGTCGCCCCCTCCCTCAACCGTCCCGCCGCGGACCAGCGAGGCGGGAGGCCTAGGCCGCAGCCTGCACCGTCCACACACCCACACGGGCTGCCTGTGGCTCCGCTAAGCAAGGAGAGCCGAGGGAAACCGAGCGGAAACTCCTCCGGTACTTCCTCCTTCCCTTCCTTCCGGCGAGGACTAGCGCAGCGAGCAAAGTTTCCTCCCGCCACTTCCGCCCGTCCCTCTCTTGTCCCGCGGCGCCATCTTGTGGGTTTACGAGGAGGCAGCGGCAGGGTTCGGCTTCCCGGGGTCCAGCATGGGCCCCCGTCACCTCAAGAGTCTTCTCCGGGAAGGGGCTGCCCCATTGTAGGCACTTGCCCCTCACAGGGACGGTAGTGCGAACTCCTGTAATCAAGTCTGCCACCTCCTACCTCCTCCAGCCCTGGGGCATGTGCAGTACACAACAAACTGAATTGTTAGTCAAAACCTGGGTGGGATGTGGTGATGAAAAATGTAAACTGCGTCTAGAATGAAGTGAATACCCCTGCAGTTTCTTTCCCAGACCTAATGCTGGTGAAGAAAGGGTGGCTTCTGATTCCAACATGAGGTTTTTCCTCCCAGGTTTGGGGCCAGAAGCATCACAGGGGAGGTTTAGTTTTAGTTACAAGTTTTTATCAATGGTGTTCCATAATGCAGCATGTCACTCTTGAACTACTTTCTCGCGTTGCTGTGTTCCTTGACGGCTTTCAGTGTTGCTCCAGTGGCTGGACGTTAGTCTCGACCCAGGCTGAAAATAGGGTGATGTTTCCTGGAAAGAGAATGAGATGTTAGACTAGAACAGCTATTAGAGCAGGAAAATTCTGTCATAGGAAACAGCATTTGCAGCTGTTGGATCTAGACAGAGAGCATTTGTCAGATACTCAGATTCATTAATTAGCCAACTAATTTAATTAACTTATGCTTTAAGAAGCAAGGACTGTAATGAATGGAAGTTCGTAAAAAATGTAGGTTTTAAACATTCAGCATACTTTACTGCTTATATGAGCTGAAAAGAGCATTCTGGGCATCAGATCTGGAAAGGTGGTAGTTTCAAGCACAGGGAGGCAATGACAGGAAGTTGAAAACTAAGCAGTAATCTCATATTCTTGTACCACTGTTCAAGAAGTACACATCTGTCACACTCAAATGTGTGGTTCTGTTAAACTTGCGCAAATTTGTATGTAGGCCATTATTTTTCAAAGACTATGTTATTGTAGTATTGCTCTACCGACTTAAGCATAATCAAAACCAAGTCACCTTTAGAATTGTAGTCTAAAGTGCAAGAGCATTGAAATTATTGTCTCTGCTTGTCATTTGTTAAGACAAAATCATATTTAACATTAAAGTATTTGTAGTAGATTTTCAGCCATGATGCAGATTCTATTTTTGGATTAAACCAAATCCTACTTAAGTCCAGTTCTGAATCTACAATTCTGAAAATTTATAGGAAAAGATTGACAGCCCTTTCTGGGGGGGTTGCGTGTTTGTGTGCAGAAAACTGTACGTGAGACTTCTTTTACTTAACTGCCCTTTCTGAGAAGGGAAGGGGACAGGCTACCAAAGGCAGAGTAGGGGAAAGAGGTAGGAACATCTTAAAGATGATTTTACTGCCAAAGAAAATATGAAGAGGAGCTGGACTTCTGACCAAATGTCATCACTCTTATCTAAAGTTAAAATGTAGTTAATATCTGTCTTCTGTAGTACCTGTGGCCTCAGTGTATTTGGATACAAGATAATGAATTAAAAATTAGCAGCATCTCTGCAGACTTTCCCTGCTGGATAAGGGGGTAGTGTTGCTTTTGCTGTCTTTCTGTTCTTGCTTACAGTGTGACAATGATCTCTACACCTGAGCTAGTCACTCCTCAGATCCCATTATAGCCACGGGCAAAGCACAGTAATACTTTGTGGGTGTGTTCATCTGATGTATATTTGTTAACTACTTTGGGGTGAAATGAATCACACCCCAGAAATGCTAGTTTCTTCCACTGATTTTCAAGGAAGCCTGAGGCAATTCTCAGTAGGTGCTCTTATTGCAGGTGTATATGTTTATCCAGGTGTATATGTTTTTCCCATTGAGAAAAAAAACCACAGTAAATCTGCAAAAAGTTGGTAAGGAAAATGTGGCAACAGACTATAAAATATAAAAGACCACCTCAGCCAATAGATGGCAGCATTGGAAATGGTAATGCGGAACCTCTGCCTGAAACAGTGATGCTAGGCTGTATAAACTGGTTGCTTTGGAGGAATAAAAGATCTGCCAAATAGCCCTGACTCGTGTACCTCTGGCTTGCTAAAATGTGCTGTCTTCTCCTAGCTTTCAGATGGCACAAAGTCGCCTTTTTTCAAGAGATCTAACAAAGGGACCTTGGACCATCCAGGTTTCCAGAGTCTGAAAAGCAAAGAACTGAGCAGCCAGCCAATTCTTAAATTTCTGTTTCTGGAGGCTCAGCACTGGACCATTTGACATAGGTGCCTGTGATGGTTTAGAACAAAATTTTATGTGGTAATTTTATGCAAGTATACACAAGCAATAAAACATTATAATGATACATTTTCATTTTGTCTTTGAATTTTATTCTGTTGGTCTTCAGTAATTCGGTTTATTTTATGTGCCTTTGTTAATTTTGGCATTATTCTACAGCAACAGCATTTAAAGTTTTTAATTAGGAAATACATATGACATTGTTCTGTTTCTTTTGTGCAGAAAAAAAAAAAAGAAAGAAAGGAATTGTTTCACATTTGTTATCAGTTATTGTTAGTCCAGAAAACTCATTAATAATGTCAGACGTACTTTAAATGTAGACAGTCAGAAGATAGTGTGTGAAGAGGCCACAGCAGAAATGAAGACTACAAAGACATCAGAAGATGCAGGCCATGTTTTGATTCCTTTATCCAAGGAGAGACTCGGTGCCTTGAGCACATCAGGGAGGTGCTGTGTAGCCAAACAGCTGTGACCACAGCAGTCTGGGATGGGACTGAGCCTCCTGGTAAATCCTGTGCTTGTTCTGTCTAAGATGCATAGCTTCCACCCTGTCAGCAATTCTCCTGGCTTAAGTGCTGCTGACACTTACTAAGCGTCTATTTGATATGAGCTCCTCACACCTGAATGTGGTCCCAAGAAAGTGTGTTGAATCAAACTGCATGTAGGTTAAACCAGCACTGTGCCTGGCTTTCTTGTTCTCTTTCCTGTTCTGTATTTTTGTAACATTACTAAGCCTCAAAAGATTCCCCAAATGCATATGGGATATATGCATAGATATACTGAAATACACACACTCCATTCCATGCCCCCAGCTATTAGAATTTAGTCTGCAAAACAGATGATATCCAAGTTAATGCCCCAAACTAATACTTAATCCACTCAGTTGTAGGTTAGTGTTGTAAGACTTTGCAAATGATTTATGACCAGTAATAACTAAATAACAATAAGCAATTTGATACAGGGTCAAGGGTTTTTTGTTCGTTTGGGGATTTTTTCGTTTTGCATTTTTTTTCTTTCCCTCTGCTTTGACAAGCACGATATATTAGGGATACAGCTGCCTTCCTAGAAGAATTTTTAGTTTTTTATTGTTTTTATTTTCACACTAAATTTCTTCATTGGTCTTTGAAGTATTGTGAACTGCTTAATAGGTATGGGTACACAGATTCTACCAACATGAATAGGCATCGATGTATGGAAAGAGTTTGTGCAGATCCTGTGGCTTGGGATCAGATTTGTTCATTATTGTGCATATGTTAACTTCTGCATAATCTTAAAAATCAGCCTTCAATTGACCAGAGGTTAGCCACAGAGTTGCTGAATAACACTTTGAATTCAGTTAAAATCACTCAGCTATGTACTTTGCCAGGCCTTGTAGCTGTTTGATTTATTATCATTGCCCTCCATCATCTTTGTTCTTTTATTCCTTTCTTCTATTACTGCTTGTACCTTCCTGTTGTGTCCACAGCTATTAATGCTGGCTTGTCTGTGAGACATAGCTCGCTCTCACTTTGAGTTCTTACTGCAGACTGCCTCACTGATGGTGTTGCCGTGACCTTTTGAATTTCCACAATTATAAATGGCTGTGTTCAGTATAGTGGGTAATAATAATTCTACACATAGGTGCACCTAAATCCAGAGAGAGACCACAGCATGCTGACTGATCTTCCTGCTACAAGAGGGCTTTGAGGAGGCAAAAGGCTTTCTCTGTGTTATCTGTATCCTCTGCTATAAAAGGCTTTATTCACAGATACTTGAAACTGAGACTAGAAGTGCACTGATAAGCCATGCAGAATATAGATTAGGTGTGTGCTCATGTTGACCTGCCCTCAAAAATGGGAGGCTGCTTGATCCTGCAAATGCAGTGCTCAGTCTCCATGGGACTGAGAACAACAAGGTGCCTGTTACACTGCTGCAAGAGCTGCAGAAAGCTCTGGACAAGGACAAGAGATGGCAACGGCTCTTGAGTTAGGTGCACAGATGGATTGCAACCCAGCAAAATCAGTAACAGCAGCTTCTTACAGCAGCCAAGGATTTAGATGACCCACCAGCTGTGGGGCCAATGCAACCCTGAGAGGCACAGCTTTGATGGAAGAACCACATCTGAACTGCTTCTAAATCTGCTGTAGCTGAGGAGCTACAAGCGGCTCTTTAGTGTCAGGGTTCTTGAGATTTTCCAGGGTAGTTCCTTATGTGTCAAAATTAATTCAAACTTAAAACAGACTCAGGAGTTGGCTAATAGAGGGGAGAGGGAAGAAAAGACAGATGATGTAGAAGACATAAATACATAACTTTTAGGTACTTAATCCAGTAGGTGGGATCCAAAGTTGAAAGCTATGTCTGAGGTTTTCTTTTAAACCCAGGGAGGCAGTTGGGTGTCCCAGAGAGTTACCTGAAAAGTCTTTGTACTGGTACAGATGTTTATTCCACCATCTTTAAGCTTCCAGCTGAAGTGCCTCTACCTGCTTTATAGTGAGTGAAGACCTGCATCTCCAGGAGATAGACGTTCTACTTAGCATCCGAGCTAAGCTCTCTGGAAATGGCTGCCTCTGTTGACCTTAGACCAAAACTTAGCTTAAGCTTAGGTATTTCTGCTGCATTTTTAAAGGTAGGTGAGGAGAATGTTGAGAAACCGTAGTGTGAAAGCATTTTTATCTGCTGCTGTTCTCTCAAAACCCAACACGTATCTCTCTTTTAGGTGGCAGTAAAAAAGTCATGACGAATGTGCCCCCTCATATTACAAAATAACTTGCTGAGTACATCACTTCCTTAGAAAATGAGACACCTGGGTTTAATTCCCTTCTATGCCTCAGATGCTTAGTACTTACCCCAGGGAAACAAACAAACCACTTACCTCCTGCTGACCTTGAAACCTGGCCTCCAGTTTATAGGCCAACGTCAACATCTTGGTTTTTATTTCAGCTTTTGTATGTGTTCACAGACATTATTTGGCAAGCCATTCCACCGGCTTTGCCAGAGATATTGCAATGCTCCAGACACAAATATTTTGGCCAACTTAGAGAAAAAATACCACCAGGCAAAGTGACTTGAAATTCAGGGGAATAAATAGTGTATTTATTGCAGCAGGAATGAGTAATCATGGAAAAAAAATCAGGTTCATAAATTCTAAATATTTTGAGCATCAACAGTTTGTTTTATTTTATTTGCCTAGTCATGAATTGGAACCATTTTCTCTGTACAGTTACCTCCTGGGTTGACATTTTCATAGAAAAATTTGCTAATGCTCTCAGTGTAGTTTGTTCTTGTGCAGAAGTACCTGCGGATCCATCACAGTGGGGACTCCCTGGGAATGGGCACATAAGAATGAAACAACTTTCCTCAAGAAAATCTATGTGAGCGCTGAGGGAGGTTAGTTATATTGACCTTGCCTTCAGTATATTCTTAGCTCTTGCCATGCGGTCTTACTGTTGGTGATCTGTGGGAAGCTGATTTCTGCTTCTGGGCAGGAAAGGTGAAATCTGAGTCTTGGAAATGTCAGACAGAAGTATGTGTTCGTAAGAAGCATGGTAAATGCACAGCAAGGCCTCTGCTATTGAGAAAGGTAGGATCCACTGTTTATGGGGGTACAACTGATTTGCTTATATATAGGAAAACCCAAGCACCTTGAACATATGAGATTTGTTCTACAGCCAATATGCTTCTTCTCCAGCAGCCCTATCTAGTTCTAGAGCTGGCTGAGAAGGTGCTGTTCAGTTGGGTTATGCATAGACAACAAAATCTAAGGAGTCTCCTCACATACAGTAGTCCAGAAACTCCAAACAAATTTCTTTCAAATCCCTCAGATTTCCTCTACCAAAAATTCTCACATCAGAAAAAGATTTTTCAGGACAGCCTAGTTACATGCAAGTCCAAAGGAGTGGCCTACATGCAACATGTAGATAGTAATGATTCAGGAGACAAATTCCCACTGAGCATTAAATCCTGAAGGCTTCACTTCTTTTTCTCTCCTTAGTCCTGGGTTCAAACTGAATAAAAGTTGAATGAGAATCTCAGGGTATGGCAAACATTGATATAGAACAGTGTTGGAAACTCTCAAAATATTTTTTGAAAGTCTAAATAAAATGTATTTGTACAGAAACTGGTTTTGTAACATTGAAAGCAAATGTATTTTCCTTTGAGAATTCATTAATTGATGCTTCTGGATCTCATTATCTGGGCTGCATTTTACTGAGATGTTCTGGCTTGAAGTCCCAGGTAAATTCTGAGAATCCTGAAGTTTTCAAGAATGTGAACTTTGAACCAAACTTTTTAAAGAAGCAGGGTACGCATCATGCTGCTGGGTTGGCTCCTGATGATCCTGTGTACCTTTAAGCTTTCTGCCACTTGAATAATTCTGGTATAGTTTTCTTGTTCTTTTCTATAAACTTCTTATATGAAGCCTGGGCATCTTTCTCAGAAACAGGGCTTTAATGCCTAGAAGCTTGAACTAGCTAGAAGCAATGGTGATCCCTTGGTGCCCTTCATATGCACTTGCTCACTCTTTCTCAGAGCTCTGACTGGGGATGCAGAAAAAAGCATCCAGAAAATGTTAATTCTTTACTTAACCTTGCAGAAGAAATCAGAACCAAAGTGTCTTCACATATACCTGTGCTCCAGTTTTCTTCTTGCTCTGGAACTGTCCTTGGGGTTGGAGTGCCCAGAATCCTCCTCCTGCAGCAATGGTACTCCTCTCCTTCCAGAGTCTCTGCTCTGGCATGTAGCTAGCTTTCTGCCTCCTCTCCTGGACAGACCTCTGCTTCTCTACTGAGACCAAATTTCTCTGTGTCAATTAAAACTTAAATCGGCCTCCTCAAATCATCCAAGTCCCCTCTCAATACTCCCTTGCTTGGTTGCTTCTCTCTCGAAATCTAGGTTTAGGAAAGCAGCTGGCCAGTGTGATAGTGAACATTTTATCCCATGAAATTTCCATGTGAACAGAGGATGACAAAAAATTTAGTGACTAAAAGAGTTCAACCAGTCTGTAGAGTAGACTGGAGATGGGAAGACAGCCTGAAGTGGGCTGGAAGTTTTTTCTGGGATTTTACAGGCTCTTCCCTGTCATTCTCCCTCCTGAAGTCTCAGTGGGCTTTTTCATCATGAGACTGGAAGTGAAATATATTTACTGCAGCTGACATGCTCAGGGCCTTCTTGCTGTGGCCTGAGACGTGCTTGTGAAGTCACCTAGGAGACCTGATGTACGTACACAGTCCCACCACATGGCCAGCAGTGATGTATGTGATGGTGCACATAGTGACCATGGTAGAAGAAGAATCTTGTTAATACTCCTATTATGCTGCATGTGTGGTTGTATGAGTGAGAAAGTTAGCAGCGAATAGCTGATGAACGTGTCCGTAACAGATTATGTGACACTTGCTGGCAGAAGGTGGCATCACTGCTCAGCTCTTAGCCCTAAATCACCATCATTGGGAATTTCAGTTCAAAATAAAAATGATGAGATAAAACAGCCAATAGAGAGGGAAGACAAACTCTGTATATGAAGTGAAATTGCATTTTTCACAAATTAAGCACAGAGAATTCATAATATCAAGCTGTCTTTAAATTGTGTATACAGAGATTCAACAAATCATTGCATAACTGTTTACAGCTAGTTACGTTAAAGTAACAGGCGCAAACTTTGAAATTTCCAATTCTTTTATCCCTGAAGAAATTGAACATTTAGTTTATTGTGGACATCAATCCTTTGCAGAGAAGTCAATGAAGGACTAGTGACCTGACCATATATCAGTCATAGTGGAATGGATTGGGCCAATGTTCAGTAGGGATCCTATAAAGACACTAAAAAGCATACAAGTGCATGTACTGGCTTAGCAAATATTCAATGATAAATTGAGTTGTCATTCATTCCCAAATAATTAATTATGAATTGTTCATCTATTCTGTGTTGATTTAAAAGTTATTTGCCAAATTTATCTTCTTAATTTGGTATCCTATGATTTACAAGTGAAACATCTCCCTGTTAAAAGAGAGCTTGATATTTCCAGAGAGACTCCTATAGAATGAGTAATGAAGTACTTTTTATTAAATTACAGTGAAAATCAAAATCTCACTACCAGTATTTCATGGAAGGTTTATCTTACAAGGAAATGCACATGGGGTTGAACCAGTGTGAGAAGAAATCTTCAGGAGTAGAGATGGTAATCTGCCTCTACAAAATGAAAGAAATGCTGTTGTGATAAATAAAACTCACTTTCAAAAGCAAATGCAATATTTACCCATTCAATTTCTCAGGCTTGTCTGTACACACCATATCACCAGACAAACATTATATTACATTATTTCTGTTATTTCTTATTATACTTACTGTACTTTGTACCCAGAGACACTGGACAAGCTGTGATATATACTGTACAGACACGAGATACACAAACCACCTAATCTGCTAGCATAGAACTGAATATGAATGCTATCCTGTTGTGGGAAAGGGGACAGAGATTGTTATTTGTATTGTAAGTAGTTGGAAGGTGTTCAAATGCTGCTGTAATGGATAAAATATGACATAAGTGGATAGATCCAGAGGTGATTCCAGAGATTTATTCCTGAGAACATAATTCCACTCTACACATCAGCATTCTGTGATACACTTAACAAAAAAAAAAAAAAAAAAAAAAAGCTTGTGCATTTGCATTGTTATTTTACAGGTTTATGAGGGCACCATACAACTCCTTAGTCTAGATTTTTTTGTTATAATCAGAATACTATTCCTAGGTAGTAAAAATTAATTTATGAGAATACGAACACTCAAAATCCCTCTCAAAATCCTTCTGGCTGGCTTAGCTTGTGCAGAATTACCAAGGCTTATTTTATTACTATCGGTTTAATGTTTTAGGTGTCTTTGCAGTACTGTGTTAGTCTTCAGGTGAGGTAGCCACCTTTGCAGCTGCAGTTACTCTGAGCTTATGTCATTTACCTCCATGGAAACACTCTCACTGCTTCATAAGGTGTATGGGTAAGCCAACACTGAGGACTAGGCAGGAGACAGCAAGAGGAGAGGCATGTTTGCTTGGAAGCATGAGCAGTAGCAAAGGAAAAGGCAGCAGTATGCCAGCGTATTTGTAGGGCAGCAGTAAGAGATGGCAGCTATTGGTGCCTGTGGCACTGAGATCCATGCTGTGTGCCAAGGTCTGAGTTATTTAAGTAAGGGGTGATCTTCAGAACAGTTTGTTCTACCACACACAGTTGCTTGTTAGACATAAATATTTTTTGATACACAGCCTAGTGCCAGCCCTGTGGATTGTTAACAGAATACAGTCTGTACTACATACTTCCATTCACTTTGTATCCAAGAGTTTCACTGGTTGTGTAGCCTGAGGGTGCCTTTGATCACTTTGTTGGCTAGAAGAAAAACTTCCACTTCGACACACTTTTACACTGTTACCAAGGTTGGGTGCAGCTGCAGTGAAGATGAGGTAGTGGCAGTTGTACAATGTGCACTGTGCTGAGCAGTGATAATGTGTAGGGCTGCGGCTTCTCTCTGGTCATCGATCCAGCCTGGAGATGGGCAGTCTTACTGCTTTCAAAACACTCTTTTCTGCTTTCAATAAGGACCTTCACCATGGTTTCTGGAAACAGAAGGATGTGAAAGTGGCCAAGGGAAACTCATGTCTTCCTGTGTGAGGTTGTTCCAGCTAGAGCATCCCCTGTGGTCAGGACCTGGCATCCCTGAAGGTGAGCTTCAAAGGCAGAAGACTTCTAGGGTGCTGCTCGAACTTCCCCATACACACATTCTGCCCAGGGTCTTTACTGCGGTATGCATTCCTAGGTGAAAAAGTGCTGTACATCATATGTTAACATCTTCACACAATTCCTTAAACTTCAGAAAGTATCATAGAGGAATTCAGAGAAAGTAAACAATCAAAATAGCTGTGGTGGAGGAGCCAAAATCAAAAATAAAAAGTATGCAAGTCCCAGAAAAATGTTGGTAAACCAGAAAAACTTAACGCAAAGCTTTGTTCCATAAGGGCCTAAGAAATTAATTTCTTTCCTTGTCATTCATTTCCTCTCATTTATCTTGTTACTCTTCTCATTGCTCTAGAATTTAAAGAAATCTGTAATTTGGTATTTTTCATTTTGAAGTAGAGAGCTCTGCCTTTTCTTGGCATCTAAATACCATTCAAAATTCATTGTGTTAGATTCTCTGGAATATAGGACATTACATTGTAGGACATTACATTTTTCAAACTCTCACGACACATAACCTTCAGATATTTTAGTTTAGATTAATTTTGGCTCATTTTATCTTCCTACAAGAGATTTAGCTGAGATCACAATGTCTTCATTATCTTGTAATGACTATAGAAGTCTTTCCTTAGTGCATTAATGCAAGTTATAGAATTTGACACATATATAAAGATTATCAACTAATGAGATACAGTTTTCATGTGTATACAACCGTGTCACGTTCCATCTGAAACAAGAAAAATAGAAGGACCACAATTCTAGCTGGGCTATGCTGGTACACAACCAGAAGTTTTTCTTTTTATATTTTTTCTGTCTGCCACTTCAGGAATCTTGATGGTAGAGCTTGGAAGATAGTAATTTAAAGTATATAAAATCATAAAACATTTTAAAATCATTGTGAATACTTTAAATAAAATACTTCTGTTTAAAGCATTCAAGTCATGTGAGAGTGGACAACCTCAGCAGTGCAAGACCAAGGCAAGGGTGGTGAGGGGCAGCACAGGTGTAGGGTGGTGACAGGGGTGCACAGTTCTGTTGGGGTGTGTTGGTGTCATTGGTGGGGCATGAGAAATGGAAGCAGGAAGGGATAAACCCCAGTGATACCTAGGAAATAGGGATTTTGGGTGTGATCTGGGGACATGTGAAGGGATCTGTCTAACATGTGGGAAGATACTGAGGTCTGGGTGAGGCAAA
Organism: Coracopsis vasa; assembly: GCA_026283785.1. Lineage (NCBI taxonomy): Eukaryota > Metazoa > Chordata > Aves > Psittaciformes > Psittacidae > Coracopsis > Coracopsis vasa. The sequence goes on from JANHGB010026875.1 coordinate 12,759, forward strand.
ATGCCAGGAACTCCTCCAGGAGGCTACAGTCTTGACTGGGATGCAAAGAGCTGGGATGGACAGGGCTTTCATGGCTTGGGCTGCAAGGATTTGTTTGAAAACAAAGATGTAATGGTTCCTACATTTAGGAAGGCTGGGAGAAAACCTGCAACTTGAAGGGGCAGCAGCATAGGGATAAGTAAATATAACCATGTTTATAAAGGAGGTGGGAGTGGGAGAGTAGATAAGCTAATGCAAAAACGGAGAAATGGAACCCTAATATAAATGTTAGATAACTTTGGAAATATAGTTGTCAATTAATGCTGTTGCTGTTGCTATAGCTGTAGAAATAATAGCATTTTAGTTTTCGTTAAATCTTTTCTTGTTACACATTTTGACAACTAAACTTCTGCAGTAGTGTAATTTCTTTAAACTAGTCATCTCGCCACTATGTCTTTGTCCTTTTCAAAATGTGACAAAAACATCAAGTCCTTATGTGGGCTATTATAGGTCAAAGACAAAACATCTGTCAACTCACATTGACAAGAGAAAATTTCCATCTCTGATGGTAATTCACACAGATTATTGTATGACCCTGCAATAAGAATGGTTATAAAATATGCCAGCTGTTCACAGCTGTTTCCTTGACCATAAACAACAGAGCTTTCATGATCATGCTCCGTAACATAACAAATAAGCTGAACTGGAAACTACAAGAAATAATGACCATCCAAGAAGAGCTGTAATTTTTTTTTCTTTTCCAGAGCATTATTACATTTAACCTGCAGTTCAAGTGCTTGAAAACCATGTGATTTACAGCTATTGTTTAAATGTCCTTAAACTGAGCCTCTTCTAAGTTCATTGGTGTGTGTTTTCATGTCAAATTTGGGGTCTCTCACAAATAGGCAAAAGCCCCATGATGTTTCTGCACCAAACCAGCTGGTGGAAAAATTTCACACAATATCTGTGGGAACAGCTTCCATTCTGGGTAACAGGAGAAAGATGTTTATGCAATAGTCATTTTATTTTCTCCATATTCTGTCTTCTGGTTTCTAAAGAGTTTGTCTGCAGCAGAGATATTACTGGGGCAGAACTGATGAAGTCTGGCTGTTTCAAAGCATAAAAACACTATGAATTTCACTCACATAAGTTTTTTTTTCCAGTAAAGGCATTCAAAATAAGATGGTGTGATTCTTCTTTGTGAATAAAAGGAAACGCATTGCAATTAGAGCTTTTAGATGATTATGGTTCCTGGCAAGGACATACTGTTTCTTTTTTTTTTTCTTCATTTTATATTTCAGTCAGGTATAATCAGGCATTGCAGCAAACACTTGGAAGATAATCTTCTCTAGAGCAGTAAGACAAAGTAGAAATCACCCCCATCAGAATACTGTGTAACACAACCCGTTTTACTGGCATTACCTATAGCAGTATCTGTAGCTCATTTAAATGTAAAAGTGGAAAGCTGAGCGACATCAGAAATCAAATGTTGGAAAACCTGGGTCGTTTCCAAATGTTGCAGTGCAATGCAATTGGTCTGACTATGCTGTGTCAAGGTCTGGTTTTTACTTTTGTTTAAAATGGGTGATTCTTTAAAAGAAGTCTTCATTTTCTCCAGGTAAGTGCATCATCGGTTCTGAAGAGCTCCGGTTTTCCACCCAAGCAGGCGATTTTCTTAATAAATATTTGATTTACTTTGGCAAACATCAGCGTTTAAATGGTAATCCCTCTGCATCTATAAAAAGCGCAGAAACTCAGGGCTTGTTTTTCTCCTATGTCCCCTCCTGGACCTATCCTACTTTTTTCACTGTTCTTGCCTTGCTTCTCTTAGTAATAACTTCTAGCGCCTCATAAAATCAGACTTATTTTACAGATGTTTCTCTCTTCTCTTTAAAGAGGGAGGACAGGCCACGGTCAGCACAACATGCAGTATCCTGCTGAGCAAACTGTCTTGACTGCAAACTGTCCCCTGCAGCACAGAGGCACTTGAGAGCAGAGATGCTGATGAAAACAGCACAGCTGAATACTTACTTGGAAGTGGGAACATTGCAGACAGGCAAGATCAGAGTCTGGATGGGAATAAGGTTAATGTTCCCAAATGCATCCATCCTGACTCTTTCGAATCTTGTCATTTACACTTGAGAAGAGTATAAAATACTGAGGAGCTGACTTTCTTCTTACTGACTATTATCAGAAAATCAGAATGAGACTTTTATTACTTTACCTTGTTAGATAAATAATTTTGCTCTAGACAAGTTTTTTCTATGCTTTCTGGTGATAATTACAGTAAGAAGGAGATGATGGGAAACTTTGCCTGAAGCATTTTTCTTCCTTTCTTTCTCCACCTTCTATTTATTTAACACCTTTCTACAAACACTGACTATTGCATGGTGAATTTTAAACAGACAATGAAAGGCTTTTTTAGCATGGGAAATGTCAATAGAACAGTATTTATGTGGCAAGATAACGTATACCTGGTCAATAAGCACACAGCCAAGGGTCCTGGATGCATATGAAAGAGAGTTACGTAGAGACACTGAAACTTCAAAAATCATAAAAGATCCTCTGAAGGCTGCAAAGCACAATTTTTTGAAAGCCAAGGATTATTTTCTCCCTTGCTCTCCACAACAACTGTAAAAGTAGCATTAACCTTAATAAAATATTTCTCTAAAAATGTAATTTGAGAGAGAATGTGAGGAGCAGTCTTTTCCCACTGTGAATTTATTTTAATAGTGTTTTATTTCTCTCATGAGTATTGAAGTGAGTGATTCTCATTCTTGGTGTTGGATTTGATTTTGTCTACTCCCTAAAGAGGCAGTTCAAATTTATCTTAATAACATTTTGACTTGAGGACTTCATATGGTGTCCAAAGTACTTTGTGTTCTCAAGAGCATATCTGAAATCCAAGTAAACCAAATGAAATAAAGATGATGATGCAAATAATCCCATGACACATTCAGCTGAGTTTTTTTCTGGTTCTGATTTCATTTCTTGTAAAAGCTCTGACCATTCTCTCAGGACTCAGCAGTTTGGCTGCTACAACAAATGCTAGTATCCTGCACATTCAAGCAGTGGTTTGGGGCAGAAATTCCCTCCCTCCTGCTCTCTCCCTTTAGGAGCAGAAATGAGGCCAGGTACAACTCTTATGACTGGAGTAACAGAGATGGACCTTCTTGTTATAGCTACATCAATTAATTGAAACTGTCTTGGAGTGCTGCCTGGTGCTGTTACTGAATGGTGCGGGACACCCTGTATCCACAGTGCTAAACCATCCCTCTCTTTAATACAAGCTGCTGCATGACAACAGCCTATCCATGCTGACTTTTGAATCATAACTGCAATTTTTTGGGTAGTGTTAGATGATATGGTCCTGAACTATACCAGGGATCACTAATAATTTAATGGTGCAAAGAATGGAGGCTGGCAGTCTTCAGTCTGAAATTTGCCTTGGTGCTGTTTGATTTGCAAGTATAGGCATAGCTGTTGTGATTTTCAGCTATCTACCATTAAATGCATTATCAGTATATGCTGGATTTATTTAGACATGCTTTACTTCTCACGTCTAAATAGCCCAAAATTGGTTTTATCAGTTTTTAGTTTTAGAAAACTCCCAGCATGTAAACAGATGAAGCTTGGACTCATTAGTATGCACCAGGTAAAGCTGGATGTAATTTTGCAAAAAAAAAAATAAAAGGCATGTGGCAAGAGGCTGAGCGCTACAGAAGTGTTAAGCTCTAATCTAACATTGTTCTGGGAAGACACAAGCCTATTCAAGACACAATAACTTCTACATTAACACAGGATTGTGGCTGGGAATTTAAATGCTCAAAGCCAGAGGAATTCCCACAACAATCAAATTTCAAGCCTCTGTGGTACTGAAGATTAATTTTAGCCTAAGCAATGTTTTTGTATGATAAACCCATTAAAAGGTTCGGTGAGGAAAGACAGCCATGAGGTGGAGGCATTGGGGGCCTTGGTGGTGACTTATGAGCAAGCAGAGATCATCGACACGGGATACTGACACTGAGATGTGTATGTCTTGGCACAACGTATTTATCAATAAGGAGGTGAATTGCAGGGATAGGGTGATGCATGCCTCATCTAGCTGAACAGGCAAATAGTGCATAGATGAAGAGGCAAATAAGCAATACCAGAATCTAAAGCCAGAATACAGCTCACAATATTTTGTATCTTGGAGTATGAGCTGTGCATTTCAACTGACTCTGCCTCATGACCAGTTCGTCATCTGACCTCAACTGGTATGCTACTTTGGACACCAGAGGTGCCATGCAAATGACACAGGAATAAATAGTAAATGCCAATCACCTTACATTTGTGACTTAATGTTCAAAGGTAATTTACTCTTTTTTGCAAGAACTGTAATTTGAATTGTGTGATTTTATAAGTTGTAGCTTTCTTTCTGCAGTACAGTTGCCTGTTCCTGAGGGTAAAGCAATTTGTGCTGCTAGGCAGGTGCACAGCTGAATTTTGCATAATCTAGGTTTTTCTTCATGACTTCTGGTTACTGTCCTTGATACACTGAGTTATATTTATGGAGCCTAGAAGACATTGAGTCTATAAATGATTATGGCCTGATCTGCAGGATATCTGTACCTGACAACCAGACATTTATGATGTCTGGGCATTTGGGTTTTTTTCATTTGTGAATCAGGCTGGGGCCAATCATGTAGCATCCAGGGAGAGAAAATAACCTGTTACCAAAACCCGTAAAATCCCATAAAACACTTTTTGATGCTGCCCCGTATGTTCTAATATATTTTCTAAAAAATGCCAAACAACTTCAGATGGAAAGAATTCTCTATTTCACAGGAAAACAAAAATACCCAGAAGACAATTTCTGGAAAAGCTGCAGGGGTGAATGTAAGAGGGCTGACACAGGTCAGAGGTTATAAAGTCACATTTTGCATACTGTTGCTGTTGAGGAAAAGGGCTGTCGGTCTTATAGCCTTCTCTTTCTAGCACACTGATGATAACCTGAAAAATGCTTGTGATTTCATCAAATGAACAAAATACTGCTAAAACTTTCTTAATAGTATTAGGTGGTAATCCATGCTGTGTACATGCTTGTGATGATATAAGCTCGGAGTATCTACTGATTCCAGTTAAATTGTTCTATATTTGCCTATAGAATAAAATTTACCCTGATATTTTTGCAGGCTATTATTTGGCAGACCAGCTTAACTTTAGTGTGACTTGCTGTAACTATGAATGGAATTTATTTGTACATTTTACAATTTTTTGATGTACAATGCCTGCATGTCATGCTGAATTAGAAGAGCAGTACAGGGAAAAAACAAATCACGAAATAAAACAATTCAGTCAGAAACTAGGAAGACAGGATTGGACATGTTGCAAGAGTTATGTTTGTTCTACATTTATGCTGCATTTATTCATGCTTAAAAATGGAAGAAGAGGAAGCAGAGGATCAGTTTCACTGATTGCTTTATATCATTCCAGCTGTCAATGAGATTTTCACTGCCATACCACTTTTTGTTGAACCCCATCTTTACATTTGTTCATCCCATTCTGGGGATAAAGTTTTTCTTGCAGTGGCAGGTGATTTCAAGAATTCAGCCCAGAAAGCCTGAAAAAACCTTTGAATTGTATTTTTTCTGAATAAGATGTCAGTGAATATATATAACTTATGTAGAACATAGAAATGTTTAAAATAAATGTGTCTGTTTGTAACACATATGACAATGTTTAAGATATGTATTATAAATTGTACAAACCATATAAATCTATAGCATATGTATATTAATATTTTATGGTGTGTCTGTATATATAAATATATGTTATACAATATATCAAAACAAAATTTCACTGTGTTGCCAGCAGTACATCATCTCCTAGTCTGCAACTGGAGGCTACTTCACTTAACTCAAGAATGGCTCGGGGAAATGTATCTGCTTTGCTGCCTTGGTATGTGAGATTGTGCAAACATGGGCTCTGTGAGGCAATCTCTAAAGCAACAAATGGTACATCCCTAGGAAAAGAGGGCAGTAGGCTCAGTTCCCCACTGACCCCATGTTTGGAGCTGGAAGGCAGCAGGTTTGCTCATCCTGAGTTGGGGCTCTGCTCACTGGGGCAGTATGAGGAGGGGACATGTCAGCAATGCGGTGCCCAGAGGAGAGGGCTCGTCATTCTGAACTCCTGCAGACACAAACATTTAATGCAAAATTTGCAAAGAAGCACCTGCTGGGAGCACATCTCCTCTCATTTGGACAATCGTCTATACAGTGATGTGCTAGCACTCCCAAGGAAACTTTCAGGATTAATTCCTTGTTGCTAAGGGGCTTCCAAGCAGCAGGGGAAGTTGGCACCTTCTTTATCGCTTTGACTGTTTCTTCAGGGGCCTTCTTTCAGGCCTGGCTCTTTCTACAGGCTAAGTAGCTCTAAGCTGGGTACTGAGAATTATTTTATTATTGATGCCTGCTGTGTCCAGACATCCAGTTTTGATATGTTCAGCACTTGTGTTAGGCAACTAAAGTAGGCGATCTGAATAGATTCCATTGTGCCAGAGAACTGCAGGGAGAACAAGTGCCAAATTTAAGATTATAGTCTACAAACAGAAAGCTTATTGCTGCTCTCTAGCTCAGCAAGCCAATTCAAAACCAGTCCCTTAAGCCAAAAGTGAACCAGCTTTACTTATTTCTAATTTTGAGTCCAAGCACAGAAGGCAAATAATTTGTCTTGGAGTTGGATTTGCAGATGGGAAAACAGGCGTGCTGCATCTGGATTTTTACCTTACATATTTGTTATTTTATTTATGAAAAGTCATGGAATCTGAACAACCAGTTAGTGAATTGCTTGCAAAGCTTGCTTTAAATTTTGCACGCATTTTATCTATGTATCGAAGTATGGGTTTCACCATGTTCCTTTTTCTGTTTTCATTGCTTTGATTTATTCAGTAAGAAATTCTGTTTGCCTGTTCTGTAAAATCGTGCATTTGGAAGTATTTTTTGTATGCTTTCAGTATTAACCTTTTGCTTTCTGTTTTGTTTGCTAATGACTGTCAATGTACATTGTAAAAATAAACTGGCTTTTTCAGAAGGATCTATCCTATTTCCATCTGCGCATGCTAGACTCTTTTGGGAAAGAGAACATGGATGAGGAGGGAAAGTGGACTGGAACACACAATAATAAACCTAGTTTAACTCCTTTTCCCTTCCTCAGCAGATTGAATCAGTGTTAGCCGGACATTGGAGAATCCTTGGGAAAGGCCTTAGGTTTTGAATAAAAATGGTGTTGGCCTGTCTCAGATCTCTTTCTCTCAGTGCTGTAAAGCATCTACTATAACAAATGGCGAATGGTACAATCTGAGCTCAACACTGAATACAGTTCTGCATAGTATCATTTGATATGGAGGTGGCAGCTCCAGACTTTCTTACCCATTTTCCCCCCTGCCTTTCAGCACTGCAGTCTTTTTTCTCCTATTCAGAACTGTTAAAGCTTTCCATGTCCCAAAAGCTTTGTTTTGTTTCCTATGTACAAAAACATGTCTTAATTCTTGTTCAAATGATGTAGCTGGGGTTGTCTGCCCTCTCTCTTTGCAGGTCAAATGAGT
>JANHGB010026875.1:20425-33453 GCA_026283785.1 Coracopsis vasa
AAAGGCCTTAGGCTTTGAATAAAAATGGTGTTGGCCTGTCTCAGATCTCTTTCTCTCAGCGCTGTAAAGCATCTACTATGACAAATGGTGAATGGTACAATCTGAGCTCAACACTGAATCCAGTTCTGTGTAGTATCATTTGATATGGAGGTGGCAGCTCCAGACTTTCTTACCTGTTTTCCCCCCTGCCTTTCAGCACTGCAGTCCTTTTTCTCCTATTCAGAACTGTTCAAGCTTTCCATGTCCCAAAAGCTTTGTTTTGTTTCCTATGTACAAAAATGTGTCTTAATTCTTGTTCAAATGATGTAGCTGGGGTTGTCTGCCCTCTCTCTTTGCAGGTCAAATGAGTTGACTTCTTTTTGGAGAGAGCAGCAGAGGCTTAAGAGCAAGTTAGAGCTGCAGTATGAGCTCCAGATGGAAACAGAGACATATGCTTGCAAAAGTGGGCTAGCAACAAACCTGTCTGAAAACACCAGGTGCTTTAAAGAGGAGGGTGAAGATACAATCACTGTGGCTTCTAGACAGCTGAGGTTTTATTAAATACATAAATACAAGCATAATTTGAGAGTACTGGTGCAAGCCATTGTTTGCTGGTGCAGACAATTCTCCTTTTACCTGCACATGGTGTCACTGGAACATGCTATGAGAAGGCAAGTGCTATCCAAGAATAACTTTAGCAGCTTGAATTGAGGGTTTGGTGAATGGGACTCACAACTAAATTTGGATGCCTAATTTTGGCTGTCTGGTGTAAGGCAGGAGAACTTTAAAGGGCAAATTGAGCCTCTGATATAATCAAGAAATACTTTTCAAATGGAAAACCAGCCTAATTTTTTAAAGGGATCAATGTAAACCCAAACCTTAGCAACTTTCTTGCTAAAGTTTCTGGACATTGTAAGCCCTTTCAGAAACAATGTAGACATGAACTGTTGCAAAATAATTTGGGGTGAAATACGTTCCACTGTGGAATCAATAGCTGGACACTGTGTTGTTTTTAGTGCTTTCTATGCAATAATTTGAGGGGTCGAGAAGGACTGTCTTGCGGTTACTCTATTGCTCTGCTGCCTTTCTAAGCTGCTGTTGTGGGAGCACAGAATTACTTGTCCAGTGTGTCACTCAATGTATAGCAAGTAGCTTGAAATGACTTCTATTGAAAAAGCAATTACCTCTCCAGCAGCACAAAAAGGCATGTACATGTCATGGCCTTTTTTCTTTTTTTTTCTCTCTAGGAAAGCAGCTTAATGATACAGGACATGCACATAAAAAAAGTAATAAGTCTATTTTGCAGCCTTGTTGTATACTGGGCTTTTCACATTTCAGAGCTGTTACTCCTGAGGAGCTTTTGTGTATCTGTGGGTGTATATGTGTGGGTAGGCATGAGAATCAAAGGAACATGGTGTCCTTTACTTTAATAGTTAATTTTATGTTATTGCTTTGTGTTCTGCAGTCCCTCTAGCCAATCTGCATTTATGAACTGAAAAGAATAGGAGCCAGGGGCCTAATATTACAGTAAATTATGTACTGAATTTCTACTCAAGTGATTTAGTTTTGAATTTAGCCTTTATTCTAACTAGTTAATGCACAGTTATCATATTGGGAGTTAGGAAGCTTGCCTCTTTCCTCAGCAATAAGAGGATGGTAGTCAAAGAGTGAAGAAGAATGCTTCCCTTTTAAACTCTATTTGCTATGGGCTTTTGGGATGTTCTGAGACCTTTATATGATCATTCAGGGGTCCAGTTGCTAGGGCTACTGAGATTTTTAAGTGTGACTAAAGCAGGAGCAGAATGATTTCTATCTGTAGAGAGGAAAATGCAGTGGCTGTGCTTTTCAGATTCATTTGGAGCAAGAGGCTGTTTATGTTACCAGTCTCAAAAAAAAATTGTTATTCTTTGAAGAATTTATTTTCTACCATTGCTAAAAGCAAACTGGGTTAACGGAGAGGAAATTTATACAGTTCAAATTTTCCTGTTTCACAGTTCATGAGACACTTTGTGTTGGAAATATGATCAGGTTAGATTGGTTCTTTTGTTCCTTTTTCAGCAAATATAGCAACATGTTTATGGGCCTGAATTTATTTAGATTCTTAAGAATATAGCCTTTTGTATGGAAAATTGTGTTCTGGTGCCATTGAGAGGGATTGGACTGATCTTCTGAATAATTGCATCCTGTTTGTATGTAACTATTGTAAAATTAGCTGTGTCAAAAATTCACTACTTTTAATTTTTCAGTGGCATTATGCATTCATATTCAAATTTTAACAATAAATTATCATTGATATTTCATATAAAGGCTGTTACAGCTTTTTATTTTCTCAGCTGTCCTTGCTGGTAAAGATTATGTCAACAAGAGGTTATTTTCAGGAATTGCAGTAACCTGTTTCTGCTGAGATGATCAATGAGCTTGGTTAAAAAGATAGTGTCGTCCCATGTAATTGGCAGAGGCTTCCAAGTGCACCCTCAGGAACCCTGTTCCAAACTGAAAGTTAACTGCTTAAGTGAGACCAGCCCTCTTGCCTCATGTAAATCCATGTGTCCCCACTAGCAAATCTCCAGGAGCTGTCCCAGAAAACCATCCTGGAACCCAAGAGAATGGCTTGAGCGCCTGCATGTTTGGGCTTTTCCTTCTTTCCAGTTGACTTACCTTGGTAAGACTTTCCATTGTGGTGTTTATTTTCATGTTCTGAAGCCATGTGGTTTGTATGAGGCTCATTGAAAAATGGCATCATATGCCTTATGTGTGAGGTAGGCAGCCCAGTGGAGTTTCATGATACCTTTATGGCCATTGTTACTTTGCTCAAACACAGAAGACAACAATGAGATAGAATGGCTAGGCAGCTGATGTTGAAACTGCTGTTTGTTACACCAAAACATCGCTATCTCACTGTCAACCCATGTTTGCCTATCAGCTTTCGGCACCCATGCAATACCTCCTGTTAGTTTCAGGTTTTGGAGCAGGAATTACCTTGTTTCACTCTGTTTATAGTGGTTGCTGTTCTCCTGTTAGGAAGACAAACAGTTCCTAAAGGAAAAGACTCTGTTGATCTGTGTAACATGCTGTTTAGGATTGTCATGAGATTACAAACCTATTGTCATGCCTGAAAAAATAATGTTATATATTTTACCAAAACTTTTACTAAAACAAACTATTTGACCACAATCATATTGATTGCAGCTGAAAAGGACTGGGGCTTTATAATAGATTATTTATTCTAGGGTGTATATGAGCCAAAATTGCAAAGAAGACAAACTGTATGCTGAGCCACTTTAGGAAGAATGTGGCTAACAGATCAAAGAAAGACATTATGCCCTCTCCTTGGCACCAGTGAAGCTTTCACTGGAAGACTGTGTCTAATTTTAGGCCTCTCTGGTTCAAGATGGATGTGGACAAACTGAAGAAGGTCCAGTGAAGTGCCACTAATATGGCTGAGAGCTGAATCATGAGAGGAGGCTGAGGAGGGACATAATGTCAGCCTGCAGCTGCTTGAAAGGCAGTTACAAAGATGATGGAATCAAATTCTTTTTGGTGAGGTAAAATGATAAAACAACCACAAAGCGTGGCTGTGGACATTCAGGTTGAACACTCTTTCACCAGGAAGGCAGGTGCCCAGAGAGGTCTTTTCATACATCCTTGGAGGCTTTGAAGACTGGGCTGGACAAAGCCAAAGATGATCTGATTAGGTATTGATGAAAGTCCCATTTCAAGTAGGAGGTGCATGGGATCACAACTGCTTGCCTTTAAATCAGCACTTCTGCAATTCCCTCACTTTGTATCTTTATTATAATTCTGACAAGAGGTCTAATTCTGGAAACCCAGAGTACTGATAAGACCTGTCACCTCACATCCACAATGTACTATGAAGTCAGGCTGTCTGCAGGTTTAATCTTATTTTGGGACCTTTGCAGGGGGGACTCCTGGATTCCTGATAAGACATTGGCCATGTCATGCCTCTGAAGAGGCAGAAGGAGGCTGTGTGATGTACATGGTCTGCTTGTGTAGCGCAGAAGTGCAGTTTCTTCTGAATGCACCCGGTGCATTTGGGGTCTCTTTTCAAAGAATATCAGCTGGATGATCCACACACAGGGGTATAGAGGAAGTTAATTAGAATTATCAGATGTGTGAAACCTCTTCTGTATGACTAGATAGAGGAGGATATTCAGCTTGGAAAAGACTACTGTGATGTGGAGAGAGGACAGAAGTCTGAGTGTCATGGAGAAGGTGAACAGAGCTTAATTGGCAATTTGCTATGTTCCAACACAAAGACTGAGAGAGTATGAAATAACACCAATGAACAGAAATCTTAAAATGAACAAATTCTGATAGTTCTTCATACCACGTGTGGTTACTAAGGTAGCTGAGGATCACCCTGCTGAAGGATGTTGTGGATGACAAGTGTTTATGTAAGCTCAAAAGGAACTGGATGGAAGAAAAAAGCCATTGCGTCCTGTGGAGCACAATTAAACCTTTGGCTCTAAAAGTCTTGAATTGCAAACTACTGGAGTACTGGAGAATATATGTAGAAAATATCAATATATGTGTGCTATGTTTTTCCATTCTTACCTAGGCACTTGGTGGTGGCTACTGTTAGAGGCAGGAGACTGGGTTAAGTGGGATGTCAGTATGATCCTCCATAGTCTTACTCTCAAAGAGCACTATGGCAGCATGTGATTTGGCCTCCAGCTTGGCCTTTAAGCTGCTCCAGCGCAGCAGTGGAGGCAGAAGAAAGGATAGAGCACGGCAAAGGGATGAAGAAACTTTAGTGCATGGATAGAAGGACCAATTTATTGCTATTTGAACAGCAACATGCAGTAAAACAAGCTGTTGAGGTGTAAATGTGATGATGAACTATTCAGTACTTGTGAAGCCAGGGAGGGAAAATAGAGCAAATGGCAGAACCTGAGCAATCCCTGATGCTGCATATATAGCAATGATGCTGGTTTAGTGGCCAGGTGAAACAATCACCTGAAACAGTCAGGTGAAACAATCCCACCCTTCTTTTGCAGATGACTGGCTCTGGAGGCTTTTCCCACAGTGCTCAGAACACAGATTCCTGTGTTCATAATGTCTTTATAGCTTCTGTAGGCTTGAATGCAGCTGAGAGTAATATTTACTCTTTCATTAGGTATCATTGCTATTGTTTCATTTTCTAGTTAATTCACCTGAGACCTGCTAACTTGTCCAGAGATGTCAGTGGCCTGAAACCAGCCCCACACTTCGCAGACAGATTGTCTAAGATCATGTTCTGTATCCAAGTGGATCCTCAGGCACCATCCTATCTGCTGTGGTATCAGGTTTGCACCAGCCTCATCCCACTCTAACCTCTTAATCCATCTGTGGAGGTATGGCAAACCCTTCAAGGTAATTTGTAATCTGAACAGCCATGACCTGTGAATGCAAATGAATGGGAATGAAGAAAAAGACCATATGAAAGGCCTTCTCCCACCATCCATTGAAACAAGGTAATGATTATGTCTGAGACAAGCTTCTAAAGACATGTACATGCCTAACGTCATCCATGCTGCATGTCTCAGGTGATGGCTGGCAATGGACACTGCTGGAGGACAGAGTTTTCTAACAGGAGGATTGAGTCAAACTATCCAGACTGTGATGGATGTGAGGCCGGACCCTAGTGATGAAGGTCAGCTCTCAGTAGCCACCAGGAGCTTGGAATGCCAGTCTTAACTGAGAGATTGAGAAAGAGTTGAGGTCCATGACAATGTATCTCCTCCATGGAGGCTTCACAGCAGAATGCTGTGAGGCAAATGAGGTGCTACTGTTGAATTCCTCAGGGCTGCCTATTTTCCTTCCAGACATAAACAGAGGGGCAGACACAAAATAATTGCATTTCGAATCTCACATTGGGAGCTAGTCTATGCATGGCTGCCTTGCATGGGTTTCTTTTAATTTTTTATGTCATTTAAATGTTTGCGCTCATTACAACTCTTAAAACAAGACTCTTAAAGAAAAAGTATTTTTTTTTTTATTCAGTGACCTACAAAAAATAATTGCTGCCTTTCCAGACATTCTGTTTAAAAATTAACGATCAGAGTGGTCCAGTGGTGAAACTCTTCTATTAAAAATGTGCGCCAAGACACACTGCTATTCAGGAGCAAAACAAGCCACCTGTTCTGAGAACTGCTCCCGTTGCAGCACGTACTGCAGCCCCTCCTGTAAGCCTGCTGGCAGTTTTAACTGTGGTACACAAAGGTCCCAGCGGCTCCCTTCCCACTTCTTGGCAAGCCCCTGCCACCTGGAAAAGTGGGATGCAGCTTCCCTGAATCCCACTGCTGGCTTTGTGGGGGCTGTTCCCTGCCAGCAGCTGCATGCTGTGCCCAGAGCATACGTCCTAAGCCTGAGCTGAACTGTGCTTCTCAGTAGTGAAGGATTTATACTGTTTCATAAACCAAAAGCCAGATATCAAAGCTGTTCTCTTCAGGATTTATGCTGGAGTGAGTAAGCCTCAGCAGCACAGAAGGGCAGGAGGTGCTTTGTCTCCATGCATAGAGAGCTTTGCCTCCAAACCCTGGCCATGGGTCCTGGCTGCTGTGCGTAGGGGATCACAACCAACCCCAGTCCCTCCTCCAGTGCCCCAGTAGGCTACAGCAGCAACTTCTAGCCCTCCATGGACTTGGGACCAAGGAGAAGGTAGCTTGTTTTCCTGTACAGTCCCACAGGGGAGGGGGACAGTGGTGCTGGAAAGCAGCAGCTTTGCTACCAGCATGAGGCCTGGCTTGCTCTGATAGAATGGGTTTCCTTTGGCCACTGGTGAAGCGCTGCATATGCTTCAGCGTGCTCCCAGCACCCCTGCTCAAAAAGGAGAGCAGTCCAAGGCCATCTGTGCTTTTCCTGTGCTATTAAGGGATCAGCAGCTGGCCATGTCAGATGTGTCTGCTCTAATAAATTAAGCAGTGCCAGGGCACATCACTGGACTTGATTATTTATATTGTTAAATTATTGAAATGCCCCCTGGCTTGCTTTTGGCCACACACTGCTCTCCCATATGATTCTCAGGCACAGTTCAGAAGTAAGCTTAGGCCAGGAACTGCTCCCAAGTGCAGTGTAGCTGCAGCCACCCTACTTTACAGGGCAAGAGAGTTTAATAATGTGGATACAGGCTGTTCCACGCCACTTGGCCTTAGTGTCAGGGAGCAGCTTCATGCAAGCTTCAATCAGCAATCAAGGCATAGCTTTTGGGTCAAATCCTCTTTCATGCCATCAGAGCAGAATGAACTTAAAAATCCAGTTCTGAAAAAGAAATCCATCTCTTCCAAACAATTGTGGTATTGGCTTTTTTTATTCCTCATTTCTGTTTGTTCCTGGAAAATCTGGCCTGTTCACTACGTTTGAATATTTTTTTTTCTCCAGCTAGTCATATTATTATGGTGTTTCTAAAAGTTACACAGAGGTATTAAATTTTGCTCTTACTGTTTTAGAGGACCTCTTCTAGGATGGAAAAAGAATTTCTAAAGCATCAAAAAGAGTTTAAGTGTTTTCTCCCATCTTGGTAGAAAATCCATAATAAATAACTCCCTGAGAAGCCTGTTTCAAACACATTATGTATCCGTATACCCAAATTATACTTATATATGCATACACACATAACATTTGATAACTTATTTTCCTTTAAAGATGAAAAACTTCTTATGATCTCAATATTCTGATGAGCACTTTAGTACCCTTACAAATAATCACAGTTTAAGTTTTGTCTTGGATTTCTTGCTGCTTTTAATTTCTTAGTTAATTTTTTTCCCAGTGAATTAAATATTTCCCTGCAACAAGGACATCTTTTATAAACAATAAATTTAATTTATTTTCTGTGGAATCAATCCAAATATTCAAGCTTTTCTTTCTTGGTTACTGTTTCAAGTCTAATATTAGCTGTGAAAACCGAAGACTTAACAGCTGCTGTTTCTTGTATTCCAACCCAGAGACTACAAAGTAAGAGAAAACAGCTCTGCTTGTGTCCTTACTCCCAGCTGGAGTCACAGAAACAGACATTTCGGAGGTATGAACACTTTGATGGGAATTTCATTCTTATTTTAAGCTTACCTTCAGAAAACATTCAACAATGGGACAGGCTGCATCTTCTCAAGCCACAGCAGAGCATGCCCTTGATATTCCTATCTAAGCCTCTTCTTCTGCCCTCACCCAGAGGAAAAGCTGATGGAATCATAGTGACAAACATGAGCTCAGTTTTGGTTTGCTGCATTTCTACGCAAGAAACATGGCTCTGAATATAAGTGCTGGGATGAAAAAGGCCACCTGTGTTTTGCCTCAACGTTTCCTGGGCTTAGTTGAGAAGGGAAAGGCTTTTAAATCTACACTCTTGCTCTTTGAGTTCACCAGCAGGTAACTGTAAGGTCTTCCAACAGCCTTCTGATTTTTCCAGGAAGAATTTTTCCATCCATTCCATGGGTGGAACCAAATATTTCATGCAGCTTACAGGGGAAAAGCAAAGATGTGACTCTCCCTGATAGTGCACTGGAGAGGGAAAAGTATGTTAACACGACAAGGCAGGTTTTAAGATCTATGATTCTATGATTTCATGTATTTGAACAAGCAGCCAGTTGTAGAATAGAATGCTTGGGGCGGAGGGGGGAGAGGTAAACCAAGACCTTGCTTCAAATTTTGAGTCATGCTGTGGAAAAAAGTTATGCTTTTATTGACAAGGGGGGAGAGAGAAAAAGGAAACAGAGACAGAAGGCAGAGCAAAGGATTAGGAAGGAGTCGTGCTCAGCAGAAGCCAATGAAGTCAAATTACAGAGCTGATTCCAAATGTTAAGATAGTCTGATGGATTTCATTGATTTAAAGCCTTTAGAAACTTGTCCAATATACTCACTTATTCTTACAAATGAAAACAGAGTGAACAGTTTTAAAATTTAACAAAGAATTGGTCCCAAGCTCTCTAGACCCTTCACAGTTTTCCTGCAACTAATTCACTTCATTTGGACTCAGTGAAAATCGCTGTCCACAAAAAAAAAAAAAAAAAAATTTTTTTAAAAAATAATTATTCCAGTCTTTAGGCAATGGGAAATGGGAATTTCTTGTATCCTATCTAAGATGCCTGTTACTGCTTAATTTTGTCTCCCCTTATAAATCACAGCATAACCCTGCCTGATAGCAGATATAAATCCATGACATCCATTTATCTTCTAAGAAAACATAATGAAGAGACTAAAGGAAAGTATCACTGATGTTTATTGGAAATTATTAAAAGACAGTTAGACTGTGAGATTAAAAGCAGAAAAGCAGATAATTAGATTTTGCTGGCACTGCATAGTGGGCCACTATGTCTGTTGCTCCCTGTCCAATCCAATCCAATTCAATCCCATCAAAGGTAATCCACACCCAGTGGAAATGTTGTGGCCATGAGTAGACAAATATCAGCCTGTGGCGGTAAAGGTCTAAAAAAATCTTTTCAAGCACTGTTTTAATGATAAGGTCTCTGACCTTCATTTTTCTACTGTGCATAAGGTCAGGACTGAGGTCCCAGTGGCCATGTTGCTCTTGCTCCCGAGCTTCTAGGTGTGGGTACCTGCCTCAGGCCCCTCCTGACTCCTAGCTGGTGTGGCATGTGTGCAGCTCAGGCATAGCCAGTGTGAATATGGTTATTACTTGGAACCTGAGCAATGACAAGTGCTGAGTCTTGACCTAATAGCCTTGGGGCCACGGAAGGGATTAAATGCAATATATTTTATAGAATCAGTAGGACAGTGGCCATTTCTCCCCTTCCACTTCCCCAGGTTTCATTAAAATGACTAGCCAAAGGATCAAGGTTGAGTAAAGTACTCAACATCAGAGGGATGCCCTGAAATCTGGCTCTCCACCACATGATGGGGAAATGACAAAGTGATTGTACAGCCTTCACCCAAGTTGTAGTTACAGTCAGAGTGGGCTAAATGGATTCACCTCTGTGGGAAAATCTCAGTATCTGCAAAGAGGGCTCCAGGTGGGTAACGGGAAGAGAAAAGGGGAAATATGGGAGTTTTAGATAACTCTGAGTACATGAAACAGATGTATGGAAGACTAAGAATGGGAGAGAGCAGGGAGGTTTTGGGAGCCTTAGAGAAAGAATTGGAGTTTTGGAGAGCAGAGTTGGGGGGCAGGAGCATGAGGTTTCTTTCTTCCTTCTCCTATTTCCCCCTGGGATATGGGATTTCCACTTCCCTGAGACCTGTCAGACAGCACTGTATCCCCCGCCTCATATGGTGACCTGCTCCTTCTCCAGTCCTCTTGCAGGCATCCCGCACTGCTTACTGACCCCTGCATCTTGGTCTTTTGGGGATGAAAGGATGGGACCAGTCAGAGATCCTAGAGGAGAGGCTGGGAAACCAGGGCTTCCTATTCTGTTGCAGGGAAAGGTCATCATCTTTTGCTCCTAAACCACTGAGAGCATGAGCTGGAGATGTCTTACCTTCAGCAACTCATTTCTATGCCAGTGACTGCCAATTTACCTGCTTTTGAAGCTTAGGTCACCAGTGCATCATCGACTCTGGGAAGATCTGCCATCTTTCTAAGGTGTGGGTGTGTTTTCTTTCTATATTTTTTTGTTGTTTTAGGGGTTTTTGAGTTGGTTTTTTTTTCCTATCGGTGAGACTTTGACCGCAGTTTGATGCTCAGTTGTTGAGCAATTTATTTTGCTCTTAGAATAATGTAAATAGTTCGAAGATTCAGAGGAACACAGGATATGTTCTACAGAAAACTTTGTGATTATGTTTTGTGGACTGACAGAAATAACTTAAAAGAGCGCTTTGGAGACTTAGAGTCACTTCGTCATCCAAAGTAAAATCAAAGAGCATGTTGGTCTTACCAGAGGTCAGAAAATTTACTGCATTTCTCACTACTTTACTCTTCTTGTAAATTTTTATTGCTTCTCTCTTTAGGATTTGTAAGATAACAGAGCCGGTGACTTGGAGGTAATGAACTAACCCAGTTAGTCTTGCATTAAAGGCAGTATAAAGCATCTTATGTCATTTCCACCCCCTGCAATGTGGGTTTGGAAGTCTTTGTGTTTAATTTGACTGATGGCTCAAAAATAATAACATTTTGTGTAGAAAATCTGCCTACCTTAATGTTGGTTTGATTCTTTTGAAATTCTTTCTTCAGCTTCATTGCTAACTTTAGGTAATATGCCCATTTCCAATTGTTTTTAACAGCTTTCACGACTCCAGCTTCACAAAAGATCACAGTCTGGTCCAGTCTGATTTCTGCTATGACAAAGCACGTCTTGGTAGCTAGATACATGAGAGCTTCCCTTTTAATACTTCTAGGCTTCTGTAGAAAACATTGTTGGCCTCCTCTTTTTCTTCCCCCCAACCCCTCTTCCTTTTGGTTCTGCTTCTGTGCTTACAGAAATAACAATGTTTCGTTTGTTCTTTAAAAGGTCTGAAAACCTATTTCATCTAAGAGCCAGGTTGTTATTTGCGTCAGAAACTAAGTTATGGACCAAGATTGCCATTGTGCTAGATGCTTCAGACAGGCATAAAAAATGGTCCTTGACCAAAAAACCTTACAATCCAAAAATAAAAAGAGAGGTACTAGATAAACAAATTACCAGGGCAGCACAAGGAGTGGTTAAAATACCATTAGTCATCACTGTAAGTGGGACTTGCACACCTATATACAGCAATATATAAAAAATATATTATATAATAATATATAATATATATAACAATATATAATATATAATATATATACCTGTATTTTCCCTGAGATTTTGTGCTTAAAAAATCTATCACAAGGATATGAAAAAATTCACAACTACAGTTCCAGAACAAGTATGCATAGATGGAAAAGTATTTGCAAATGTTTCAAATAGCTCTATTTTTATTATAATCCTTTTAAATTGAGAGACTGCATCACTAAGAAGATGGAACCCTACTATACTCAAGTTTTCATTTGCACAGCAACTTTTTTGTTCATCCTGTACCTTTGATAAGATGTGCAAGCTCCTAGCTTCCTAGTAACTCTTGTGATGGGTAGTTAGAAGCTTGAATCTTTAATTGAATCTGGGTTTTGACAGACTAGTGATTTCACAACATGGTAGACACTGTATATAATGTAATTAAAGCCCCTTCTGTCGTTTGAGGCAGGAAGTTCTTCAAAATGACTTCCTTTGCCTCTCAATTAGTACTCATAGTACAACCTGTAAAACAGTGAGAAACATGATCTAACTAAACATTGAGGAAAGACAGTATAAGACAGCCTGCACTCATGCTTTTGATCATTTACAGTTTTGCAGGATGAACTACATGTCTGAAAGCTAATGTTAGTTACATATTGCACTGGTAATGTAAGTCTGAATGAGAGACATCTAGTCATGATTCAGAGAGACAAAAGTAGAGTTCAGCTATTTTTCAGAGGAAGATGCCAGGCTACTTTCACTGAGGTAGAATGCCAAGCCCAACATCACAGTCAGTCAAATAAGTTGTTTGATGGTTTCCTGCTTTATGTGATTTTCATATTGCTCCCTTAAGAATTATACCATCTGTCCTGGCTGGGCCACTTGGCTGGTGCTCTTTGTCTCAGGTGCTTGCAGACTGAATATATCTAGTGTGCCAACTAAGATGCCTACATCCTTTTGGACTACACTAGAGAATAAATGCACAAGAACTGCAAGGCAGGAATGGCAAAAAGGAAGCTAATACCATCTAATAACTAGCAAACATTACTCCTTTGGGGAAGTACCCAAGAACCAAGAATACAATGCTCTAAAGTATAACAGATTATAATAGTTAGTGGGTTGGCCTAGAAATAGTTTGGAATAAATACAAAAAGATTTGCTATACAGTTTCTAGTGACTAGAAGGAATCTGAAACCATAATCTGAAACCATTCAGGAACACAGTTCCTGGTTTTGAGTTTCTCAGTAACCCAAATGTAATAAATGATATTCTTTGTTCATTAAATTCTGAAATGTTGGCCAACAGCCTGTTAGGAAATATGGTTGCATGTAACACTAGGTAACCACAAGATATAAAAATATAATATGTGAAACCTGTGACGGGAAATATAGATAGAGCTTAGCTATAACC
>JANHGB010026876.1:0-34515 GCA_026283785.1 Coracopsis vasa
AGGTAACTGAGAACTGTTAGTATATTTGGGATATAGTTTCAGTGCAAACTATTACGGACAGAAGTATTTGACTCCAGCTACTCTGTCCCACAAGAATTAAATCTGAGAGTGAATATCAGGTCTTCCACCAGTGCTAGAAGAAAGCAAGCACCTCCAGTTTGCCTTAGTTGGCAAATCATTGGCCCAGCTTACAGCCAGGCAAGGGGAGAGCCTTTCACTGATGCTATAATCTACCAACTGTTCACATAAAACCAAAGAGAAGGCCACAGGGATCAAAATTCAGACCTCTGTATGTAGTAGCTCAGGTCCCTGACTAAACCCTTAGGGAAGCCCTTCCCACCCTCCTTTTTCCCACTCCCATGCAAGGGACTACAAAAATAGCATTCACCAGACAGACAAAGAGACAACAGACTAGTCAAGGGAAGGAAACTCTATGGCCATGGCATGCTTTTTGCAGTATGATGCTGTTTTTCTTTTATTCCCCTTCATCCTAAGGCACTCTGCAACTTCTATGCCATCTTCCACTCCAGTGTGTAAAATTTCCTCCATCATTTCCTTGTGTAGCGCTTGGCAAAGTATGGCGGGGTGGTGGTGTTTCCTTTTCCCTCTTGCTGAGTAACGATCTCCTTTAATGCCACCTCACTCTCCATCTACTCTGGACAGGAACACAAACATGCTCCTATCTTCTCTTTTCTTGCAGAGTGCAGTGGTAGCCTCTGCTTTTAAGAGCAAGGAACTTGAATGAAAGACCTTTGTGTCTGTCACTTGGGAAAGAATCAGACTAAATCACATTTCACTGGCTTCAGATAACCTTTCCCCCTGTGATGTGTTCTTATAGGTTTTAAAGACACCATTGGTCAAGGAATTTCTTCTTCCCATGAGTCCCTTGCAGAAGAGAAAGGTTAAGTTAAAGAGTAGTTGCTCTGTTAAGCCCATTGAAATTGCATTTGTGACATCCAGATGGATTTTTTTTCAAGCAAGGCACTGGATTGGCAGGAAAGCAGCTGCTCTGCATCAAACAAGTGAAAATTAACAGGAGACCAAGGCAAAAGAAAGACCATAGGTTTTGCTCACCCCATCAAGTTGCTGGGATTTAGAAGGGCACCCTTTGATCACTCCCAGACTAATTACTGCTCTGGGCTTGGCTGATTAGTACATTAGCTGCCCCTTCATAGAAAAATGCAACTACTGTATTACAAACCTGTAGAAAAAACTTAAATGGAAACACAGCATCCAAGAAACAAATCACAGCAAAAGTCATCTGGCAGAATACCTGTGTCATACAACTTTTTCAAGTGTTTTGTAGCTGAGCAACAGCACGTGCACTGGCTGTTAAAATAAAATAGGCATAAAAAGGAAAAGTGTGCGTCCAAGAGTAAGAGATCAACACATAGAGAGCTTTATGATGCGTATGTTTCTTTGAAATATTACCAAAGTTCTAGGACTGATTGATTCAAATATGCTTCTTAAATCTTACCATACTAAGTGCAGTATATTGCAAGAACTCTACTGTGTAAGAATGGTACTGGTTTTAATTGGTTTTCATAAGCTCATAGCAGCTCAAGATGAGAGACATGTTAACTGTAAATAAGTGCATCAGCTCATGTAACAATCAAGGATGATTCTTCTGCAAGTAAATAATTGTGCTCAAAGCTTTAGAGCATACAGCTCTAACAATGAAGTATCTTTTTGTAAAGAGAAATCAAATAGAAAATGTTTCCATGATACAAATGGCAGAGAAAAAAAAAACATCCCTTCATGAAGAAGTCTCATTTCCAGCCCTGGAAGCTTTTATGCTTTCCTACTTTGGCTCCAAGAGGCAACTGGGCATTTGGGCTCCACATCACCCTGCTCCTCGGCACTTGGTCCCTGGGCAAGGGCAAAGCCTAGAGTCAGTTTCTCAATTGCTGGAAAATAAGTAGAATTTCCAGACACTGTCATCTTCAAGGTCCACTTTCCTGCAAAGAGAACAGATGACTTCACAATCTGATGTTCAAGGGGAGGATCAGGTAGACATGACAGTTTTTTGCTCAGTCTAACAGCCCAAGTTTACTTTAAAAATATATGCATAAGCACATTTGTCACATTTGACTCCTTTTTTTTCAGTAAGGATAATTCTTATCTAACAAAAAGGAAACACCGCTGCTACTCATTAGCTCATTAAATTTGTCATCATTCCATCTGTTTACACATGTTTACTTATTGAAATTTCAGCTAAAGCAAGGTGCCGGAGTCTCATGCAATGAGTACCCAAGTGGACAAAACTCAAGCAAAACCAACCATCAGAACCAAAAACACATAGAGAAGTTAAAGTGCCACTTAAACTGGCTTCAACTGGCAACATCAACAGCTGGTTTTAGAACATATATAATTCAAGGAAGAAGAGTAGCATAGGGAAATGGAGATATACATGAAGGAACACTACAGTTATTTATTTCCATGCTTTACCTTCATGTACCACAAGTACACTTACATGTACCTGAGGTGACACCTACAGCCACTCTGTAAATACCCCAGGTAGCCAGGCTAAAACTGGCAACTGTGAAGAGCCAAGACCAAAAGATGAAGATGTTGGAACACCACTACAAAAAGCTGGTGTTGGTGGTGTTGTTTTGGTTTCCGGGGCGGGGGGAGAAGAGAAAGGAGTGATTGGTTTTGTTTGTTTGGTTTTGTTTTAGTTTTAATTTAGTACTCAAAGAACTTTCTGCTGTTAAGAAAAAGAAAAGCCTACTATACCATAAAGCAATATGCATAGACATAGATCATTACACATCAGAAGTCATCACCAACTTTTACCAAAACCCAAAGCGAACTTCCCTCTGGTGGTCTTTCCACCAGCTTTGGTTCTGAAAACAGGATGTGTTTTTTATATTTCTGACGAATACACAAAGGACAAATTCACAGTTTCTTTTTATAAAAATCCAGGAAAATCTGGTGACAGTAGTGGAGTGAACCTTACACATGGATGCCTTTATTAGCATTCCCTCCTATTCACAGAGCACTACACTTGAAGCTGCCTTTAAAATAAGGCTGTTACACTATGCTGAGTATCTAAGGATTTACTAATAAATGCTAGTAAGCGTTTATTGCTTATGTATAACAACAGTACAGTAAAAAGATTGCACACACTTTCACTGGTCAAGTATTTTTTGGTATTGTCTGCAGCTGCAAGGAAATTGCAATGAGAACACCAGATGATCGTATATTAACCAAGTAACCAAACATCCATTTACACTCAAAATACCAGAAGTCCACACACACATTTATTCCAAAAATCACAATATTTGTGGTTTTGGACTGCAGGACATGAATATTAACAAATTAATGGCAAATAAAAGCTGCTAAAAGTGAGTATTCACTGCACACAAATTAAGATTGACAAATTGTGTTAAGAGGAAAATACACAAATGCTAATGTACCAATTACATTTGTGTTTTCACTTTCAATACAATTTTGTTTATTCAAGAGAGGCTGCTGTGAAACTTCCATCATTCCAGAAAATCAAGAATCTTGCAGCAGAATTCAACCCAACTTACTATGCAGCTCTTAAAAGCGCACACTCACGGCTTCCTCTGAAATCCTTAGCTCTGATGACTCAGGCTGTCCTCTGAGGAGATTTAAGCAGGCACTGAGCACTGAAGAGTCCACTCGCATTTCTCTCAATGTACCAACCCCAGCATCCATGACCCAGTGTTAAACTGCGAAGAGGATTTGATTTAACTGAGTAATACATCAGAGAAGGAAATGCAGTCCTTTAGCCATGGTGTTGCCAGAAGGACTCTGCACTCCTCTAGGTGCCAATACCCAGCCCTGAATTCACAGAAAAGTGAACCTTGCACCGTTTTACAGCTGGTCACATCACTCCCCATTTTCTGTTCACACGTGTAAAACTGGTAAGTATCTTTGTTTTAAATTGCAGACCACTGAGAAAAAAAATCCCATAGCTTTCCTAAACGAAAAACATTAGAAGACAAGCTATATGTTACGCAAAGTCAACAGCAGTTTCAACTCATATTATAGCTCACACCTCTACCTACCAGCATGCAGACAATATTATCACTAACAGATTCAGAGTAGCTTTAACACTACAGCAGTACAGAAGTTCTAAATACAAGATTGGACAGATTGCAGGTAATTCATCCTGTTCTCTAAACACCAGAAGCCTGATCCTCCAGCACTTGCACACCCACACAAGCAGATTCTATATCTATAGAGTACTAATTCCATGTTAGTAAGGCCTTCCAGGAATGCAAAAGTTCATCCACAGGTTTCTCAGATACAGGACCAGGCCTCCCACCTTGAGAGCAGCCAATGTCTACAGAGCTAAAACAACACAAATGGATTCACTGACAGTATAAAAAAAAAAAAAAAAATCTAAGATAAATATCTGGAATGTACTAGCAGGCATTCAGAGCAACTCTGAATAGCACTCTGCTCTGTATATTTACCCTCTGCAAGTCATACCAGCAATGCAGCCTGGTATCATTCGGTTTTACATTTCTCCCTCACAATTAGCATGCCATTGCTCTGCACCAAGAGGTTCGGGTTTGTTAGGATCCCAGTAAGAAAGGCACTCAGACTCTCTGAAGTATCACTTAAAATGTCATTTAGCAGAGCTAATACTACCAACAAGCAGAGGATAGTATGGGCAATTTTACATCTCTTCAGATGCTGGGAATCCTGAGCTGCATGGCACCAGATGGGTCTCCAAACAATGCACAGTATGCTGCGTGGATCCCTGCCCTATTTTTGGCTTTTAAGATTTTATGGGATTTTCTTAAAACAAATCTATTCATTTCTACTGTCAAACAAAATGGACATTCACAGAACTTGTTGCCACATTTTCAGATGAAGGCAAGGACATGTGGGTGGTGTAATCACTGGTACCAAATTGGAGCTGCCTGCAGGCTCCACCATTACAGTTCACTGGCAACACTTATCCTGTGGACAAGGTCTACATGCAGCTCAGCACAGGCCTAAAAGCAAAGCTCTAAATATATAAGCTGCTAAGTAAGTGCAGCACAGGCCTACAGCTTCTCAGGTTAACTGTGATGTGGGGCTCTTCAACTCCTGGGTGCACAGCTGACTCCTGGCTGGGATCACCAGAGCATTCCTGATGCACACAGGAGACCCCTGTCACTTGGCTAAGCTGCAAAATCCTAAATCCTGTTTATTTTTCTGCTTTAATGAAGGATTCCTCAGAGCACTGAAAAGTAAAGAAAATCACTGTCTATTATGCATATTTAAACTTACTGCACCTATCACTAAAACTAAATTCCTAAACATGCTGATGTGCATAGAACGCTCTACAATATGTTCATAATAGTCTTTGTGCAATTAGATTAAATTACTTCCTACCAGTTTAGAAAAGGGACTTTCCGGTCACAGGACACCAAGAAAACAAATATGGACAGCAGGTAGCAGTATTTATATTTGGGATTAAATTTACAATTAACTCATAAAGCATTATAAATGTTATGAACAAAGATGCAGAAGAAACAAAACCCTATCACCGGCTTTAGTTTGCTTGCTCAGTAGTTTTGATATTAAATACGCATTTCTGAGGAGACTTATTCAACTATACCACTTGTTTGTCTATCAGCTCTTTCACTCTAACAACTTCAGAACTTCATCAGCTTTGATTACATCTGACAAGGCAGCAAGTGATTTCAGAGAAAGCACTTTATTACACAGTGTGTGAGATCTTGTGGGTGGAAGGGAATGGTTTACATTGCTGTTCCCTATGGAAGGAGGCAGGGGGAAACCTGAAGGTTGAGGCTTAAGGTCATTCTTGCTCCTCTTCCACCAGCTACACAATCTCCACCTCTTGTCTTTAAAGCATCGGAAGTGCTCTTGTTGCCTTGTCCTAGCTGAAGGGTTGTAACCACCGTGGCTGTCCACCCACGCTGGAATTGCTCCTTCCAAGGAAGGGATGCCAAATCCCAAAAGCTGATGATGCTGAAAAGTTTTTCCAAATTATTACCTCCACCAAAAATGATGGGTAAGAACAGTCTGGTTGGGTATGTTTCCAAAGTTAAAACAGGAGATAATGAGATTAGCCTGATGCTGGGTATCAGGAGATAACCCTTGCTGTGATCGCCTCCTTCATAAAATAAAATATGATTAGAACATGATTAGCCTTCTGTAGTAAAAGATCTTTCTTGTATTATAAAGCACAATAATAAAGCAACCCACATCCTGAATCCTATATGACCAGGGAAACATTTTTATTCTCTATTATTCTGAACAATACCAGACTATTTATATCCTAAAAAGGGAAAGAAAAAAAAAAGAGAAAACACACACAAAAAAAACCCACAAAACCAAACCAACCAAACAAAAAGCCACACAGAAAGAGCATTACTTAAAATGAGAAACAACTTTTTCCAAATTGCGCGTGAAATTTTTATGAGAGCCCAATTCAGATGAAGCCTGATTAAAAATGGTTCATTTGTAGGCAAGTTGGAATTGGCTGGCTACTGCCTAGTTATTAGGAATATTTATATGCATTTCAAACTATTTAAAGGGAAACATTGGAAGAAAGAATTAAAAAAAATATCAAAAATGCATTTCATCCCAAAAAGCTTTCCTTTGCTTTCTATTTAGAGATATAATGAATAGTCCAGTCACGCAAGCAGCAAGACCACACAATTGGAGAATACACGAACCTGGACAAATACACGAATTTAGTAATCATGTTTTGCAATTAATAGTACATTTTATCACAGCATCTTACAACTTTTTCCACAGGGGCTGAATTTCAGTTTTAAGTCAAAAACTCAGTTATGACTTCTTGAAACAGAAGTGAAACACTTCTAAAGCTGATTTGTGATTTGATTCCTGCTGTTAAAATGGTAAAAAATAAAATAAAATAATAATAATAAAAAAAATGGTTAGCTACCTGTTACGTAGCATGCACAGACTTTGTCTCACTCAAGTTACTCACATACTTCAATCCAATAATCATTCCAACATAATATTCCTTGTCTGACTAAAAGCTGGATTCCATTTCATAGTCTTAAATGTACAATAAGTTGTTTATTATGTTGGGCTTCAAATATCTCTGTGTAACATAACTAGGTATTTTTGTTAGCTTTTGGGTTCCCACAACCAAATGATCTGACAAACCAGTCCCGAACACATTTAACCTCTCAGCTTCCCACCAGTGAAGTGCTATTTTACATGTGGGGACAGACATGTGCAGAGATGAAAGCCAAACTCTCCATGGCATTTAGGGCCCAAGCAGCAATGCCTTGCAGGATTTTGATTCAAGAGCAAGCATACAAAGCCATCATCTGCAGGTGGCTACAACATCCCCAGCTCAAACAGGCATCCACGCCTGGACAGGAACTGAAGAGGTGAAGCTGCATATCCCAGACCTGCCGGGAATGTCATCAGAAACTGGTGCTTTCGCAGCTTACTGAAGTTGTTGCATGTTATCATTAACAGTTATTGGACACATGTTAGTACAGTTACCATGTACATCTTTTGCATACCAAACAACTGCATTTTCCACTAGACAGCAGCCTACTCTTTCTGCAGGCTGCCTCCAGCTTCCAGAAAGGCTGGCAATAGAGGTAAGGAACAAAGAGTATCGGGGTTAAGGAACAAAAAAACCCAAACAAACAAATAAACAAAACCCACACCATTTCCGGGATCGGACTTGCACTTGATTTCTTGTTTCTAGAGCACCATCACTATTCAGACAACTTAGCGAGGCAGTGGCTGCACTGTAATTATCCCACGTGCTTAAGAGCAGATTCAGCAGCATAACTGCTGCTCTGGGTCCTGCCCACTAGAGGCTTGAAATAACCTGTGGCAGCACAGGACCTTCAGTTCTGGTCCCCCAAGGTTTTGGGCATGCGGCTGGGTACTTTGGTGTCTCTCACATCTAGCCACAGTCTCATTTTGATTAATAATTAGCACTGTATTTACTGGTACAAACCCCTCCATGCCTCATGATGTCAGTGTGAGCATTAGCCAGTGTGAGCATCCCAGCTTATTTCATTTAAAGAAACGGGATATGTTGTAATATTCTATGGTCTTCCTTGGTATTTCAGAATACATAAAAGAAGCACTGTACAGCTCCTTTTAAAAGATCAAACTGTTATACTCCCTGACACATCTTATACTCTTTTGATGGAATCTTACAACTTCTAACTTTCCAGGTAACTTATAAATATATAACTATTTTTTGGGGGGCGGTAGTGGTGTAAAGTACAAAAGCTAACCAATTTCCATTCATCTCCCATGGCCACACATTGAGACATGTTTTAAAGAAGAGAGCCTTCCATGGAAACGCACCTCCTCAATTCACAAACAGCAGAATGTGGTCACCTTCAGAGTTCAGCTAACAAAGAAAAGTAACAATCACTGCTACATTTCTGAACTTTAAGCAGTGAAAATTTATGATACAAGAAAGAAAGAAAAATCTGAGAACTCGAGTTAAACTTGGAAATAAATAGCATTCCATGAGAAACCTCAAAGTGCCCTCTCCTGGCAGCTGGCGCTAACTGCTAGCTCATTTGAAAGGCGTCCTAAATCCGTAGCGCTTACTCTCCGATTAAAGAAATTTCTCGACACACATTTTTTGTTATGAAATTGTATTTATTAGCTATAAAGCAAGGGTATGAAACTGTTAATAAGAAACATTGACGTGGTCTGTTAAAAGTTAAAGTGTAATTAAACAGTTCATACTAATAAAGTCATGTGGGTGGGTTTTTCCCCAAAAAACATGTACTTAAGGTTTGTATTCATTTCATCATATCATTAGTATCACATAATAGTTATTAATTTCTGGTGGTATTAATGCAAATCCTCACCGTATTACTTACTATTATCGACATCCCTTTTTTTCACCTTAGGAAATAAATATTTTTGCTTTTGGGTAACCAAGCACAAAAAAAATGCAGTAGGGGAAAATTGCATCAGAAAAATAAACCTGAACCCTCTGTTTATTTCTCAGTTTGGTGTTGCAATATAAAACACTCACTCATTGTCCAACCTTTACTAAGTACTTTCATCAGTGTAAGAGTTGTAATAGATTTCATTTTGATTAATTATATATTTTGTTTCTATAGCAACTAGAAAGCATCTAATCCATTTCTGTTTCTTCCTAAGCCTTTACCTAGCAATTTTCTTTCACTATACAGTAGCAAAAGATAATCCTTCTTTAGAACCCCAGGTACTATCTGTTCTTTCCAAATATCCTTTAATTAGTATGCATTAGGATTAAAACCAGTTGTAGTTGCGCTACAACTAAAATAAACCAAGAAAAAAAAAAAAACAAACCCAACAACCTAACAGGATCTAGACAAAACTCTAAAACTACAATCAAGCAACTTCAGCATAAACTGAGTGCCATCTGCAGGCTTTCAGCAACATGGGTCTCCAGGGCACAGGAGCAAGGGTACCCCCCCACCCCAACTCACAGCCCACATGCATGGAGTGAAGGCAGACTTAATATCCTACTCCAGTCAATGGATTCAAATTGATTTTGCTTAAAGGAAAAGGAGGATCCACTAATGTTGCCCTGTTCAAAGAAACAATGAAGCTTATTTTCATTTGTTGCCCTGTTCCAGCTTGCTTCTATTCACAGAGACTGGTGATGCCTGAACATCTTCCTGCTGAACTGATATGCTAAAAAAAAAGATACAAGACCTACTGCTGTTAACCACCTCTTAAATACTGGCTGCTTTCTGTATTTTATTATGGTTCAAAGAAATTACTATCTTCAAAAACATAACCCAGATAGTCAAAAAAACCTAGCAACTCAGATCTTGCAGTGAAAACCATGTATGTAGTTAAAACATCTGAAAACACTGTTTTAGGAGAATTTGGAGATTAGCGCCTTACTAAATGGCTTCAGTCCTATACATTTATATTCTTTCATACACAAATCATACCAAAAGCATAATAATGATACTTTCAAAGCTTGAAAATGCTAAGCTTACCTACAACACCTTTATTTGAACCCACTCCCATGTGAAACAATCCTTATTTACAAAATAATACAGTATTTTTTCCTATCAGAAACTGCCTCTGTCAGTGCCAAGGGTAACCAGGGTATGTTACTCATCTTACCATTAAAAAAACCCAAACAAACAACAAACACTGGTGTTTGATGCACATTTCATCACTCTGGAACAGGAATTTCTCCCTTTTAACATTGCATTCAACACCTAACCTCAGCTCCTCTGCCTGCTAGTGAATCTCTCAGCTCAGTTTCATCACTCAAACTCATCTTACAAAGTCTGGGAAAGTTAGACTTCTAGAAATGAGGTCTAAGGAAGCCAACACACGGAGACAGGAATCAGCTCAGCACATCACTTTTTGCAGCCTGGCAGTTCCAGAAAAAACAGAAATGAGTCTTAAATGTCAGAAGTCACATCCATTCCACCAAGACCAGATTTTCCATACAGAGAAATAAAAGCATACACAATGCCATGCAACTACAGGTAGGCTGGCATTTCCAGGAAATATTAGGCTTACTAAACACATGCTGTGCTTTTGATTAAATACTAGACTGCAAATCCCATGCTGATTTACTGCAGATGTACTGCACAGCTGACCTACATATACCCTGCAGAAACACTAAAGCGCTATCTGGCAGTACACATCATCCAGAGCATCCTGGCTGTCAGACCTCTGCAGTACCTTAGGTACCAGAGGTGAAACACCAAGGCTACTTGGTCTTAATTCCAACATAACCATGCCCCTGCCCAAAGAAAAAACTACACTCCCAAAGGAAAAAAAAACAACAAACCACCAAACAAAAAAAAACCCTCCCAGAACAAACTGAATCTGTCTGTGGAAGACAGCGCAGGTTTTCAAAACAAGTGAAAATTTTAGTACTTCATCATCACTTGCCACTTGATGGGGGTGGTGAGCTAGCTACACAGGCCTTGGCTTACAAATATAAACCAAGATGTTTCATGGACTATAAATAGCCAACTTTTATGGTTTCAATAAAAACACAGTGTGACAGAATGCCAAAATCAAAGTGTATTTGGAAACTTTAAAGAGCTGCTTGCTACAAGATACTTATGCTAAATTCCACATGGTATTTATACATCAAGTACTGGAGGTTAGATGAATTGCATTTCAACCAAGTATACCAGATACTTCATTATGGGAAAGATGAACAGATCAGCTTGCTTTGTGTGATTTGCAAAAAAACCCAAACTGCATCTTCTCTGAAACATAACTATTCATACAGAAGCCTTTTCTATACATGTACCGAAGTTATTTTTTTGTCACTTGGTACCCATCACCCTTCATTTACTTCCCCTTTCACTTACTGTATCTCAAGGAATAAACGGCATGCCCAATATCATTTTCCTTTCAGATCTTATTCCTACTTGTAGGTTAAAACAATACCAAGGCTGGGAAAGCTTTAAGGTAGCAGTGTAAAAGATAAAACAACAGACAACAGGCTAACAACATCTGTACTTCAAAGGACTAAAATCTGTTGAAGACACTTCTTACATTTTATGATGTAGGAAGCAAACCATTAACTGTTCAAATATTTAAAAGATATAGAGCAAGTACCAAAAACATTTTTTCTAGGCATGAAACAATTAACCAATTACAAAACAAAACAAAAACAAAAAACAAACAAAAAAAAACACACCAAAAAAAAGACAAAAAATAAAACAAAAAGACCAAACTCACTTTTCCAATCACACAGAGAAGTGATACATGTAAAAAAGAAAGCCATAGCACAGTTTCTTGGACTTCTGGTAATTGAACAGGTAGATCCCAGTTGTTTCCTCCCTTAACCATACTGCTACACTTATTACCTGTCATGTTGATACAAATTATATTTTTTTCTGAATAAAGAAGACACATACACCAAGCATCAGTCCAAACTACAGGGCTGTACAAAATTCTACACCAAAGGAGATCAGATTAGAAACAGCTTTAGAAATAATCAATTGCAGCTAGAGAGGTGCAGGATACAGGAAAGAAGAAAGGGGTTAACCATGGAAACATATGATTTCAAGCACATCAATAGACATGAGGTTTTTAACAGTGCTTATATCTATAAAAGCACAGAATAGTGCTTACATAAAATAAAGGAAAAAATTGTAAAAACACAATCTATACATTCAAACTCTCAAATTTCAAAAGAAAAGAAGTGCAAGTCAAAGATTTTTAAAAAGATTTAGGCCTTCTGAAAGTGTAAATAGATTTCCCTTTAGTACTTTGTGCATCAGCAATTCCAAGAATAGAAAACCAAAAAGCAAAACAACGTAAGATATCCACTACCACAGATTATTTATTTATATACCAAGTTAAAAAATAAGAATATTTCATTACAAAAAGTTTATCAAACCACTGTATACATACAGTTTATATTGTTAAAAGCCAACATGTCAATTAATACTTTATGTACATTTGATTAATAATGACATACAACTGTAGAAAAGCATCACTCAGCAGAAATTGATTTGGCATTTGGAAAGCAGTTACCACCCTGCACTAGAAGAGATAATTAATATAGGAATAAAACATTTATATGTTACAATAAAAATAATTATTTGCTGTGATCATTTAAAGCAAACGGATGCTTTCTTTCTCCAAGTAATTATCATCAAAAGTGGAGATTAAAGTGCACATAACCAAAGTATTAATAATTCTTCAGCAATCCCTTCTGTCAATCTAGATGCTCCAATCACATCACATTAATATCAAGGATTCAGGACTTCTCACTGTGACTTAAACTATAAGATTTAAGAGAAATTCAGCCTTCTAAGCTGCATAAAATAATTCTGGTGTACAGTAAGATGAAGTAGGGTACAGAAATTTGGAAAAAGGTGGTTGGTGGAAAATTCAGTATAAATTATCCCACATATATGATTTCTGGGGAAATACTTTCCTTTTGAAAAAGACTCATAGTATTTCATACAACTGTGGACCAAACAAGCAGAGCATGCAACAGTATTTACATGTCATTCTTTGTGGGCTACATACAATACAGGCTTGGAGCAAACTGTCTACTTCACGCATAAATTTTGCTGGAAATCTGGGAAAGAAAAAAAAAATTTACCAGCAATTTGTTTACTATAGAATAGGGTCATAAATCAGAAAAGTGCTCCTCAAAAAATGTAGCTCCAAATATTGGCTTTGTCCCATTACAAGCAACACAGTAAACCTCACAAAAGATAACACAGTCAGTACTAGCAGAGCTGTGGAGGGCAATAATTTTAATAAATCAGTCTGCTTTGGATAAAAGAATGCTTATTCATGTTACAATCTATTCAAAAGCAACAGCTGAACAGGCTAAATTTACATCCACAAGAGAAGCATGACATGTTCACTGAAAACAAAGTGAGTTGCTGGTAATTACAGTTATCATTTTTATCACACCAACTGGTCACCAGTGGGGGGAAAAAAAAAAAAGTCTTTTTTTTTCTTTTTTTAATCTGCATTTTATTTTTTTATTTTACAAAGATGAGAAGTTCTGAGCTATTGTACTTGAAGAGCACACTTCATATCTTAGGCACTGGACCCAATTTAGAGGTAAAATGTTTGTCGACATGATTTACCATCCTCAGGTTTCTGAAGCCCCTCCATATGAAGTCTACATACAGCACTACAAATACATATCAGATACTGCTGTAAATTTATAAGGAATACAAAACACTGTTAAATACAACTTTAACCCTATGGCACATCAAGCATAGCAATACCACTTGTTTCATAGATTACCAACGGTCAGTTGTGGTTATGCTTTATTGAGTATTTTCCTTTCTGTAGTTGAGAAATATACAGCTTGGACTTGCTTCCATCTGGTCTTTTAAACCAAACTTCATCATGGTTAATTGTTGTAATTATGGCACTACAGAAAATGAAGGAAGAAGGGTCAGGGGATTTAAAACAAGAAGAATTTAGAAAACTTCTAAGCTGATAAATAACCTCAAAACTGCAGCTGTGCTTCCACACAGTAAATGAAAATATGCATTACTTATAAATGCTAGACCAAAAATATATTGGCTCCATTGTAAGGATAGTTCTAACAGAATTCTTTGGTAACTGCATGTGTCTTTAGTGAAGGTAGTTCATTTTTCAGCCATCTATTTAAACCCTTAACATGTACAAATATTTTAAAAGAACAAGTCACCCATAGAAAACTCAATAGACGACTCATGGTAAAAAACAGATCTCCTAGAAAACACACCCAGAAATTACAGTGAATACAAAGTATTCAGAAAAAAAGTTAAACAGATGGAAGCCTAAGATTTAAAGCAGATAAAGTATTCAACTGCTAGTCATGATACCAAGAGAAAGTCAAAACCTGATTTACTGAATCATTCTTACATGAACCATGCTTTTATGCCCTTTGTGGTAAACCTTCATACAAATAGTGAACACAACCCCCTCCCCATAATCCCTAGGAAAAAAAAAAGAAAAAAATCAACTACAATTGATGACAAAAAAAGGCTCAAAACCAGAGATTAAAACAGTTAATGGAAGAAAGATCAACTAAATAATGAGACAAAACTCCCTCCAGGAAACAATTCAGCCGTAAAAGTTGTTGAAATCTTGAAAAGGCTGGGAAAGTTCCACTGTGTGCTTGCCTTATTAAGTGTCAGGTTTTGGCTTTTGTCAGACACTGGATACTAAGATCTTTCTTTGGCCCAGTGTAACTGCTATGTTCTGCTAAACCAATTCGGATTTTTTTTTTTTATTTCAGAAAGAATACATAGTTTACTAAAATACCTTCATGTTTCAATCCTAAACAAACACCAAAATCACCAAAATCCATTCCCCTTTACCATACACAGGGAAGTAAATAAACAGCCAGCTTTACAGTAGTTTACTATATATAATATATATATATTTTACTGCTATACGAAGTTCCTGGGTAGCTGTACTTATTTAATCAACACTGTGCTTAGATTCACCTGCCTCATTCAGTAAAAAGATATAAATTTAATTTTAAATATTGTTTTAAATAGACCCACTTTTTAGAATTTGCAAATATTATCCATACAGAGAAAATACATTTAGATGTCTAAAACATTCAGCCAAATTTGCACTGTAATATTTAGATTGCTCCCCCATAGAATCTTTGTTGAGAAGGAATTCCCATTTAAAAAGTTCCAACTCTTTTCTTTCAGACCATTAACAAACCGAAAAAAAATTATCTTTAATGGTATAAAGTGTTTTTCTATAAATCAAGTATTTTTGGTGTGCCAGAAGATCAAATTTTCAAAGCAACAAAATCCCAAGATACTCAAAAAACTTACTCAAAGGCTATTCAGAAACCAGGAGGAGCTGAAATTGTTAGCGAGATCCTAACTTTAACAAACACCTCATGACCTTCAGTTAATTCCAACCCTTACTAGCCTCTCAGAAGTCCAGCACACAACCTTCTTTGATAATACCTGTCTTCCAAGGTGAATAAATATTACTGAGGTGACAGTACTTCCTAAGTAGCCTTATTCTTCAATGCCATCATCCTATCTACTGCTTAACATGAATGTACAGAGCTGCACAATCTGAGTAATCTTTACCTTGTAGGGCATTCATCTTTCTTATCAATGCATATTGTCTGTCCACGTCCATACCACTCTCCATCATAATACAGTCTTCCTTCTTCAGATCTAGCACTGTGTAGGTGCTTTTCTAATTTGACAGGTGCTAAAATTATCAATAAAAATAATTTAATATTGACTTGGCAGAAGTCAGTTAGTTGTTTAAATATACTTTCATCAAGTTATTTACATAGAATACACGTTTTCCATGATCAAAAGTAACTGCAAGAATGCACAAAAATTAGAAGCAAGACACTTTTCTATTTCCAGTCAGATAAGTTATATTTCCATTTTCAAATAGAAGCTATCTTCCCTACAACCTTCAGATCTATGAATTTCCACAAATCGAATAATGCAATACAAAGGTTACTTCAAATGGCAGAACCTGAAACCTCTTCATCAGCACATTACCACAGCATGCGAGTAGTAATGCACCACTAAAGAAATACATCATCTGTTTGCTTCCTCTCCCTTTTCCTCCCTACTCACCACCTCCAAGAATTTGATTTTACCTAGCATTCATGTGCTTCTCAACTCCTTTCTCATAGCTGTACTTTTTCAGGGTTGTAGCTTGCAGCGAATGTGAACATCCTTTACAATGCATTCCTAAGGTCCAGGTACTCTCAGTTTCCTGCCTCATCTTGTGCAAACAGTGGCGTAGCTTGCTGACATTAATTGGTATACCCCACTTGAAGAAGTCTATATTTTTGTTGCTAATTTTCTAGAATTCAGGCATCAACACAATCGTCAGCAATCAAGCTACAAGCATCAGCACCCAAGACAGGGGAAAGACAAAAGCCAGATCTTTCAGCTTCTTCACCCCATCCTCCATCACTACAGCAGGGCTAAATTAAGTATGATCTGCCTAGATGCAGTTTACACCATTACACACAGCAAGTTCTGTCTTGTGAAACCAATGTTTACTTACGTTCTGGCTTTACTCTGTGTGGCCCCAGTGTAGCCATTGCCTTGAAACAAAAATGAAAATTAAGTTAGTCAGCAAGCATATTCTTTTTTTCCTAAATTACCAGCTTTGACTGTGAAGTTATGAGTGGTGTAGCTCAGGATACTTGCTTTTACATGCAAAAACCACAACTGGAACACATCTAAAATAGATATGTGTTCAATGGTGACTCCATAACTAAATAAAACAGAATTTTGAGGGTGAAAAAGAATCACCTTCTTATGTAAGATTTGAGTTCAAATCACTCAAGACATTTTATGAATTAAACCCTCCATTTCTGTTTTGCAATTCTGTCAAGAAAATACAAAATGACATTTACTCATTCTAAAAAACAAAATCCTATATGATCAATCTATTCTTCTGATTTATATGGTATACAAGCTCATTCTCTGTGCTCTCATGTGAACTCTAGATCCCATAGTATTAAAGTAAGTTTAAAAAAAAACGCTCAAAGTTTTCTGGGGTTGTTTGCTTTTGCTTGGTTTTAATTATTTCCAGAAAAGGCAAAATCCCCAGTAAATTCTGGGATTCACTACTGTTTAAAAAATCACGTTACACTACAGGAAACAAACTGAGGAAAAGCTGGTTTGTGTCTATTCTTCTGATATGATATGAAGAGAAAAGCCAGACAATTTTTCACATAGGCATCACATTTTACTTCTTGTTAACAAAATATGCACAAGTGTAAAATGAGTGGAATGATTAGCTGACTACTGAAGAAATAAAAATCTATTTAGAATTTTGATCATGTAAGAAATACATTTACATACTTTTAAGAGGCAAGAAGACTGGACAAAAACCTAAACAAAACCTTTTCATCCTTTAATCTCACCTTCCTTATTGTTGTCCAGTCTTCAAGAATATCAAGGTCTTGTAACATATAAACTATATAGGGGCGTAGAGAAGTTAGGGAAAACTCTTTTAAACAGCAATAATAAAAATACTGTAATGTTTGTAGAAAGATAGTAATAGCTCTGTTATGCCAGTCTTTCAAGCAAAGAATACCTATGTGAAGCAAAAAAAAAATGCATCTTTGAATTATGCAAGCTAGAAGTACACTTTAAAAACTGAGATAATTAATAGTATGTAGATATTCAGACTACTGGAGTTCAAGAAGAGGATAAAATAACAATTGTGATAAAACCATTTCATCGCTAACTGTTCCATTCCATTTGCAATACTACAAATTACAGTTAAAATTTCCTGCAATTTCAACAGACCACTGAAAATCAGCACCTACACTAGTATCAGCTTTAATAAAATTATTTTACAGTACTCTGCGTCATATTTTTTTGAGAGAAAAGCACAGACATCTCTGAATATCAATCCCCCCCAAAAAAAAAAACAAAAAAAAAAAGAACACAGGAAGTAGAAAGGCAAAGCCCCTCCCTTGAACTATCAACTGTAAAAATTGTGTATTAGAACAATACATGAACTTCAAAACAAAACTCCATATAGCACTGCTATTCCGTTACAACAGTCTTAAGTTTTTTCTTCATTTCTCCCCATTTAATCTCTCAAAAATAAGTTTAGAAAAAAGTGTTTAAAAACTAAATCTTCTAAAATGGGATAAAGTAGCTTTAACTCACATTCCATTTGAAACTTTACAAATCTTTAGCCATTTTCAAATTTGTTTCCCTCTAAACATAAAGAAGTATAAATTAAAAAATGTAAAATTCCTAGGATTATTGGCAGATCTGTAGAAAGTGACAAGTTCACAACTATTTTAAAATCGTAAGCCAAAAGAAAATTAATTTATTTCACAACTGAAAGGATTTTCAACTTTATTAATTGCTTGAAATTGCTGGGGTTTTAGACCTAATACTATGTTAGCATTTTCTGATTGGAATGTATTCTAAAATAGCAAGGTAGTTCATAATTCACAGAATCTGAATGCTATTTGTATGTACAACCCAATGACAAGGATGGCTGAGGGCTAAAGAAAACATACTTTCACACAACCTGGCATTCAAATTGCTAAAAGGAGTTAAGAAATTAAAGAAGCCACTTGTAAGTACATTGATTAATACCAACTGGCTTTTAAGCACTAGCTAAAAACCACCTCTACTAAACTGAATTTATCATGCATCCTAATGGAAGAACTTCCACCATTAGGACAAATCATCCATCTGGTATATGCTCCAGTAAACTGAACATCCTCAAAGGAGGGTTTTGGGGATTTTCTTCAGAAACTTCTTCCTTCCCACTTTCTCCTGATATTATGAAAGCTTGTGAAAGTAGCATGATTTTTTGTAGCAGGTTAGCAATAAAAAATGGCCTTTATACTATATAATGTCACTACTTAGAAGTTAGAATCACAGAAAGGTTTGGAAAGGACCTTAAGATCATCTAGTTCCAACCCCCCCTGCCATGGGCAAGCAGGAATACCTTCCACTAGACTGGGCTGCTCAAAGCCTCATGCAGCCTGGTCTTTTCTAGGAAGTCTCCACAATTCTGGCAACTTCCAAGCCACCGCATTTTTACCCTATAAAAATGTTGGGCTGGGAGTAGGACTAGAAAGAATACTCAAGTTTGCAAAAGCATCTCCTTCTTTCTGTGGAGAAAGATGATACTGTCTCTTAGTTGTTCTACCTTAAAAAGTTTGCTTGACAACAGCTATGAAGTCATCAAAGCACAATTCTTAAATACTATACTCTCTCTACAGGAACCCCAAGCCCACAAACAATCCCTCTAATCAGCTCAATTCTTTGAATTTCAAACTTTTGATTAAAGAGGTTCTGGAGTCTATGGAATTGTTAAGAAGTAATAAATTGAGACAAAGGTATACCAGAATAAGAAGCAAAGTTACACAAGTCAGGAGAAGTTACACAAGTCAAGTCATACTTTGCAAACATAATGCCTAATTTTTCTTATGATTTTGTCTTGCAGCTCTATTTTTTGAAGAATTAGAAAAAAATCAACTTTTAGAAATGTTCTCTATGTGAAACTAGTAGTTGGATAAGAGAATTTTAATTTCAATTTTTGCAATAGGATGTGTCAAAATGACTTCCCTAACCTGAATAACAGCTGCCGTGCAAAAATAAATTTTGAGAATGCATTATCACTTCAACTTGTTATTTATGACATATATAGTAAGACTAGCTATAAACCAGTAAATACTACTAGAAAGAACAATGATTTCAGTAAAAGGATATCTGATACAACAACAGGTTTCTTCTTATCTGGACTAAATGGATCCTTTCTTTTCTTCCTGGACTGTAGCTCATCATTCCATAATTCTGAAAAGACATAAGAACATGCTACAAATCAGAAACATTTATAAGTTTACCTCTTTTAACAGGAGAGAAATTGTCCAAAAATGACAAATAACATTTTTCTGGTGAGATGCTGTTTCTGAACAAAATGAAAGTGTTACATAATTACATACTCATACATTAATACTCTCAAAACACACAAGGAAAACTGACAATTACTAGATCAAAGTTTGTTTTAAGCTTAAATTCAACCTCTGCCCAAAGCTTACAGCTGAATAGCATCCTGCTGGATAACCTGAAACTCACCAGACATTCTATGTGTACAGTCCATTAATCAGTAGCTACCAGAAGGTTAAGAAAAAAGAATAGTGACACCAAACAAGCAAACAAAAAAACTACCCCAAGAACTTTAAATTTCTATCCACCTGAGGTAATGTCAATGCTATGCCTGTCTTCTTCAAGTCTTCTAATCTTTTCTTCTAGTTCACTTTGTACAGTATCATACAGCAGAAGCTTTTCACTCTAAAAGAGAAATAAGTTATACATTTTTACATTACTAAGTTCTACCATCTAAAGATATGACAACAATTTAAAGCCTCAGCAGAAGGAAGGCAAGAGTAGCTTTAGGTGAAAATCTTTCAGAAGCCATAAAGCATGACATTTCCTTCTATTCACTTTCTTAGCATGAGACCCTACCACATTAAAGACAGCACATTCACTTAGCATAAGCGTAAATATCGTTATCAAGCATCAGTACCAAGAATAACTAAGTGGATAAAAGCATGCAGCTAGATTGCCAGAATAACTGTTTGTATTTTGACACAAATACAGTATTTTCCTTTTGGATAGCAAAGATTTATTCACAATAAATAACTGTAGTGACCTCTCTGTCATCCTTCATTACAAATCAGAAAAGCTAATGTTTTTCATGGAAAGCTTTTTATTCAGCTGCCTCCAATATTAATAAACCTGCAGTAATTTATACAGAATTATCATCTATTACCATGTATTTTTAACTATTTTCATAGACCTGAAAAATACTTTCCCACAGAAGAATTTCTTGAGCACATAAAATATTAATAGTTGTGAAAGCAAAACCATCTACTCTACAGCTGTGAGAAACACTTTTAAAGCACTGCTTTAGAAAAATTAGCTGGTTCATCCTTTTAAAAAGCAATTTCTGATCCAAATAGATTAACATAATGCCTTCAGCGTTAGCTGTACCATTAGCACTTCTTATACACAAACAAAACCATAGACTGATGTGAACCTTCGACAGCATTTCATGCTGTCTACGCTATTTTCCATCTCCTAAGTATTTCTGAACTAGAAAAATCAACTTTGTAGTAAACTGCTCTTCATTACAGTCCATCGCATAGGATACCAAAAGTACACAGTATCTATTTAGACCAGTTACCCCTTTAAAGGCAGCATCAAGAAACACTACACTCTCTAAACCAGTAACTTGGAATCAAGCCGAGTTCCAGGCCTCTAAATTTACTGTTCTTTCATAAGCTTGCACATCTCCTAAAGCATGATTAGGAAATACAGCTAATTGTTACATTTTAAAGTTCATTATCACTAAGCAACACATTTAACAACTCTGGAAAACAGAGGGCTTGGATATGGTCACTGAAAAAAAAAACCCAACAAAACAGTTTAAGCAGCACAAGTCGCTGCATCTACCTATTTGTTACCATGTCTCTGCCAGAAGCTGCAGGCCCTAAAGCCAAGTCAGCAGATTTCTGCACCTCAACTGCTCCTGCCCATAGCATAGCATAGTAACAGAAACTTAACCATTACCAATGTTCAAGCTAGTATGCTGGAGTGAAGCAAAGTAGCTGAGGAATAGACAAAAACAAAGAACCCTGTTCTACTAAATGCCTGTCATGTTTACTATTCCCTGCAAGTTACAACATATTAAATTCCAAAGACCTCCTTTCAAATACTTTTCAACCCCTTATTGAAAAAAATAAATAAATAAATTTTCCCAGTAGAACTGGGAATATGCCTCTTACATATGCCTGAAATGCCAAACGAGTGTTATCTGTTCCAAAAACATGTTAAAATTCCATTTTAAAATGAAACGGTGTTTGTGTTTAGACATCTGTTTTGCTTCAAGCTCTTGGAGACAAGTAAGGTGTGAAAAGCTTTTACAGACATCAGAGGCATTTCCACTGAATGGTCATATTCCAGTGGAATAAGCAGCACTGCTGACTTTAAAGACCTTACTGCATGATGAGTATTTGAATTCTGAAGGTTTCTCAGTAGAAACATAATAGCAAAACAAGGTAGAAAGACCACCTTAAAGAGGAATAACATATAGCCAAAGCAAATCATTCAATCACAGATGAGAAACCCTGTAAGTGTTACAGGATTCTGCCTGACCTCCAGAGTATTCCCAGGAGCAAAGACAGTCAGTAACGAGATGTCATTATTATACCTTGCTCTTTCCCATGGCATCAGGAATATAGATTTTTTTATTTTTTTTTTAAAGTATGTGCTTTATTGGTATAGAAGGAGCCACGGCAAAAAAAAAAACCACCTTTAAGCAACTGCAATGGGGCTGAGCAGTACTATCACACAAACCTCACTACCTAAGCAGCTGTATTACAGCATTGGACATGAGTACTTTTACTGTGGTATCCAGTATATTTAGATACTTAAAACAGGAATGCTTATATTCAAGGAGAGATATATTTTTCCTGTAACTGCTTTTGAAATGACAACTCCACCACCAGCTAAGGCATCTAAAAAAGACATTATTATTACTAGTATCATTATTATTATTTTAGTTGTCATTGTTACTAAAATGTAAGGTTCTTTTGGCTAAAATTAGTTCAGATATTTTAGTTACTGTTCTTAGTAATCTTTATATAACAAAGGTAAAAGAAATCATGTGGTAATCTAGTAATAAGAACTTGTTAATGAAAAGTAAGAAAACTTTGTTATACTTACATGTAAAGCCAAAGTAATCTAAAGCAAATTTTTATATGCTTTGAATAACCTCTTATGTAGGCTTAAATTTCACAAGGCAATCGCATTCAAATAGAAAATAACAGCAATAATAAAAGTATGCACTGAACTGGGAAAGCATGACACCATAAAGTTAGATGAGATTAGCTATCAATGTCAAATAACTGGCACAACCTCACAGTGCTGTCGAGAGGCTTGAATTTCACATTCATACTTGTTCTTCACAGATTCCAGACAAAGCTCTCTATAGATACCTGTAATCA
This sequence comes from Coracopsis vasa, assembly GCA_026283785.1. Classification (NCBI taxonomy): domain Eukaryota; kingdom Metazoa; phylum Chordata; class Aves; order Psittaciformes; family Psittacidae; genus Coracopsis; species Coracopsis vasa. The sequence goes on from JANHGB010026876.1 coordinate 22,961, forward strand.
GACAAATTACAGCAATATTACTTTCTTTAGCTAGTATATGATTTTAGAAATCTCTTTTAAGACTGCCTGCAAGTCCCAAAACATGTACATACTAGAAAATACAGATCTATTACATTAGGCACTTACAGTGGCTGGCTGCTTTACAGAGTAAACATAAGACAAATAATCCCTTAATTCCAAAGATCTGAGGAAAAATAAATGCTATTTTAACTTTTCCCATTTGTCAACAAATTAAACCAGCAGTCACACTAACTTTGCAAAATTGGTCAATTTCATATTTATGCTCAAATTATCCTGGATATCCTCAGTTTTCAAATCCATTACCAAATCAAATTTTCAAATCAAAGTATCAAATGGCCTCTTCTAATTTATAATTAGAGTTTTAAATAATGTTTTGAGGTTTTCAAATAGCTAGAAAACTGAATGAAAAAAACCCAAGCTTTTACAAATTAATATTTAGAATAAGGCTTACTTCATAACGCATGACCTTAGTAAATTACATCAATTAACAAGACACTGTCGTATTCTTTGAAATAGCCACCTTGCAATACAAAGGATACTGCTTCTGAGTATTGGGAGCATTTCTTACATATTTCTGAAAATGTGTCTACTAAAGAGACAGCTGAAAAAAAATCTGAAAGGTATCTGAAATGTAGTATCTGGCAAGTATAGATAGAACTTGATTTAATACAGTCAAGGCATTCACACAAAATACTTAAATTGTTCCAGATTACCATCTCAAGGAGTTAAGTTTGCACACACGTTAGTGCTGTCTAGCAAATGAAGAACTCCAAAGAACAACTTTGCTTAGAATTCATTTGACTATCATTTAATACAGTACAAGAGGAATAATTCTGTTACCAGCAACATCTCTGAAAAATAAACCTCAAAGTATTATGTCAATCATCTTTCTGCTGTGAAGTCGCTTTTGATCTAGAATTCAAAATGTTCTTTTCTCACATCAGTATGTTATGCTGTTTGGTTGGTTGGGTTTTTTGGGTTTGGTTGGGGTTTGTTTGGTTGGGGGAGGGGGTTAATATTTATGGCTGACTGCCATATCTAGGTCCACCCGTTTATAATCATGGCTTATTTCCCTGAAATTGAGCAGTATAAATATGAATACTTCTAGGAGAAACAGTTCTATTCCCAACTTCCTGGAACAGTCGGGATCCACATTTTGTGTGAATAGTGCTCAGTGCCTTAGAGAGCAGACAAACACAAGTACCCTTTCTAACGCAGATGCAATTATATCCCTAGTTCAGCTAATCATACTTCAGCATTTCTTTCCCCCCATCCCTTTCTCAGATACTCAGGGATTATCTGCACAAGCTCAAGTCCTACTCACTTCTGCCAAAGCTTTCAAACAGTAAGAGCAAATAAGCCTGTTCGGCATTTTCTTACTTTCCCTGGAATAATTTTATCAATCCCATTCAGGTGAGGAAAAAAAGAAGGTGGGGGTGGGGGGGTGGAAACAAACCCAAACAATCCTGATTTCCAGTCTCGACTTCAAGGCAAGTTTGTAGTTTTTATGCTGGACTTTTTTTACATTGAAACATTGATCTTCAGTGCTGCTGAAGACAAATCAGGAGAACCTGTAACATGCTGCCTATCCATTCCCACCTACTGAAAGCAGCCACATTTAAAACTGAAAATTGAAAGCATGGATTAAGGTTGCTTTTACATCAAACCTTCTGCAAGTTCACCTGCAAACTTTCTACAAAGCCCAAATGGGCTACTTATGACTAGTCAAGTAAATTTGGGTTAAGAACTTAAAACCCAAGACATTCTGGGTCATCAGCTACAGAAAAGGGACGACCACCAGGACTGATAGAAATGTAATTGGTGAAAAGATTCCAAATTCTCTTCATAGCCTGATGTCAAAAGTATCAATGAAGACAAACTGAATAGCACTGAAGCAGCACTAGTATTATTAAAAATGAAAGCAAGCTTGCCATTTTCCAGTTTGCCTGCACGATGTTTCTGCTGAATTTCTTAGAAAAGACACTGGCATAATTTCTCTGGATAAAGAGATCAAAATGTCTGCTTTTTGGCTTTCGAACAGCCTGTGTTAGGTAACCCTTAGATCACTGAATTACTCCTAAAGAAGTTGAGCTATAACATGAAAAGAATTTACAGCAGGGAAGAACAGAACTTAGTCTTCATACAATACCACCATTCCACATGATAATACGGCTGTATCCCAGAAAAAGATAAAAGTTCTTGCCTGCTTCTTCTGTAAGCATAAAAGCCTATCTAACTCTTAGTTTTAATAATTAAAATGCATCTTAGATAAAAGCTCCTAAGGATAAGAGTCCTGCTCCCTCCCCAGATGGAACAGGAGGATAGTAGCACAGCAGTAGAAGAGACAGACTAGAAGAGCAGAAAACACATTATCAGCTAAGATGATCTGGCAAGAACTTCATGAGATAGCACCTACATATCTCTTCATTTCAACAGTAGCCAGTGTGCAGACTTGATTCCAAATCTTCTAATAAAAAATTAGTGGTTTTACTTCAGTAATTTTGTGCTTACTACACAAAGACAGACAGCCATTAAATGAAACATTAAAAAAAAAAAAAAAAAAAAGACATTTTTAGTGTGATGTTATCAGGCAACTTGTGCAATGAGGTAAGCAGCCTATTCATTTTGAATCAAAAAATATTTTTACACAGGATACGTTTTAAACTATACCACAGTATTTCTCATATTTCTCATTTTAAAATGCACTCCTTTAACAATTCTAAAGAAAAAAAGATTGACCTCAAAATGCATAGCAAGTTTATACTTGTAGAAACAGCAATATTCATTTTACATGCCTTACCTGCCACCTTAGTTCGGATTTGCATATTTTCCTGTAAAGCTGCCAATGGTTCTAAATATTCAGGTGCTTTTCCAGCTATGACCTCTTGTAGCTTTGCATCCACTTGGCTTAATCGTTCTTTGTAAAGCCTTAAAATAATACAAAGAAACAAAAAAACAAAACAAAACAAAAAGTATTTATTTCATTTAAAAGCAAACACAGGCTAGAAGAAATATTCCATCTCTAAGGAAGAAGGGAAAAAAAAAAAAATCACACAACTGTTAATAGGATTAAGATGGAGTAGGAGGTGAATCAACATGGAAGAGGACAGGAAAGGGTGCTACAATACATGAGAACAATATGGCTTACATCATAGGAGAGAAAGATAGACATTTGGTGGATAGAAACACCCATTTGCTTTCATGTTCACATATCTGCTCCCACCCTATCATAAACCAAGAGAAAAGAGATGCAGGCTCTTACTGAAGCAACTCTCATTTCACCTCCTGTGAAAATCCACATATTGCATATTATCACAAATATCACAGGACAATTTGTAGCTTACATCTTCCATTTCTGCCAAAGGAAGTGTGTTTAAAATATTTACTGGTAAACAATGAAGAAATCTGTTTGCATTTTAAAGAATTTAATGTAATATCAATAACAAGTATTTCAATCACGATAAAACTCTGGCCTTTGTAACTGGTAGGTTATCAGTTGCAAAGAGTGTAATACAATATAGTGTTGAACAGTAGAGTCATCAATATAACCAGCTTTACCTGTTCTCATTTTTAACCTTGCACTCAACAATCAAAACCTGTAAAATTAAGGCAAACATGTACAAACTCTGTTGCACAGGTTAAAGAGCACATCAGATGTTGCCTGTTTACACAGATAAACATATCTTTACTGTATCTGTTTACATAGATATAACAGATGTCTTTGGGACAGGGATGCTGCTTTACTGCCTGCTCATCTGCATCCAGCTTGCTCATCATTTTACTTTGATGACAACTCCATAGTTCAAGCCTGTGTACCTAACCTAGAAATTGTCAGTGATCACTCCCCTCCTTACCTGCAAACCAAGTATTACACATGCAATCTGTCCTGCAGTCAACTGACAAAGTCTGCAGCTGATCAAAACCCAGCCTGATGGGCTCAATCCTTCATGAGCACACAACTGCTAACATATAGAAAGCTACAGCAGAATTATTTAGCTAGAGCATAAGCATGGCTGCACAGCACATGACTGGGTGGGTCACTGACATTTGATTACACAGCACCAAGTTCAAGCTTCATCAGAGTGAGCAGTCTTTGGTGCCATGCGGCAGCTAATGGACTAAAACTGTTTATCCAGTACTTTCAAACACTGATTTGCTTAACTGCTATCAGCCACTGTAAATCCTATTTATCTCATAGCATCTAAATTCAGTTTCTCTGAAAAGGAAGAGGAGGTACATGCAATCACTTCATCTCTGCTACTAGTTGTGGTTAAACATCCCACTGTTCATGCATCTTTTTCTTCTTTCCCAACTTTATCACTTCCCTACTCACATCTGTTCCTTCCTATAATCTTTGTTCCATCATTCTAATGCTCCTTTCCTAGTAATCCCACCATCAGTTTTTCCAGCCCCTAAAACCACACCAATCTCTCACTAATCAGTGTCTCCACAAGGCCTTTTTCCTCATATACCACAGCCTTACCAACTCCCAAACACCATTCACAATCCCTAACCCCCCTGAAATACTTTTTTCCTTCCTCCCAAGATCACCTTCCTTCATATTCACTCCTTAAAGGTTTGTTTCCACAATCTGTTTTCAGTCATCCAAGCTGTCCAAAAGATGGAAGAGTAGAACTGAACTCAAAAGCTGGAGGATATCCAAATGCCAAACCAGTCGGTACCAACTGGTTCCAATACTCATCAGCTGGCTCCATTTGCCAGCTTACTTCTTGCTCAGCCCAAGAAAGAACAGCAAGACAGTATTCCCTAAACACTGCAGCAAGAAATTGCTTGCTGGGCAATTCTTCCAGTCCCAATTAGGTGGGCCTCACAGCGTCTTGTTAGGCAAAGCAAGTTGTATGTCTCAGTTCTGCAGCAGAAAGATCTCACAACATAAACACACATCTGAAACAGTGGCAACTGACTCGATTTTCAATATATGCCAAAGAATAGACAAGGTCTCCTCAAAGTGTCACTTTGTCAGGTACAATTAAGCTAGTTGCCAAGTTACCACCAATTTAAATCAGAACAGATGCATCTAGCTTGTCTGGGCATGTGGGAAAAAAAAAACACCAAACAAACAACTTAAATTACATACAAAACACTGCCTCTAATATAAATGAGATTCACTTTTGAATAACTATTAATTATTACTATTATAATTACTAGGTCTTTACTGCTGATGTAGGTATTATGGCAGACAGACTACAGACAGAGTTAACAGCATTTTCTTATTTTTTTTTATTATTGGTATCTGGGTAGCAGTAGACACAAGAAACTTTCATTGGTACCAACTACAAAAACTGCTGCAATACTATGAAAAAATAACAACTTAATTTCTTATTTAGCAAAGACAGTACTTACATCTGTCCCACACATATAAAAGGATCAGAAAGATCTTGAGTAAATAAATATATAAATTGAAAAACACCACAGATTTCCTTAAAATTACAATTCATTGGTTCTGCTAAGGACTTTGATGTAACATACCCACACCAGCCCTTCACAGCAAAACCACTTCAAAACCATTCTTACAGCAATACGTAAAAGCACTCTAGAGCAACTGCCTGCAAATAATTTCAGAATTCCCAATCCTTATTCCTCTCCAGAAGTAGCATCCACATCTATGAAAGACGAGAAACACCAGCTGCACACAATATTCTTATGGAATGAATCCTCAAATGAGGTACTTAAAACATTAAAATACTTACTGATCTTTAAGGTCTGTAAATTGCTTTTCAAGATTGGACATTTCATCTAAACACTCCATCCTCCTCCTTTCACAGTCCTCATCATCCATTTCTACAAATAAAAGAAAGATAATTTGTTTTGAACAATGTAATGTATAACCAAATAAACTTCATGTTTTGTTTCTAGTTAATCTGAAGCAAGCCTGAATTTCAGCTATGAGCAGATTATCCATCATATTATCTTATAGCACAATATGACAAATCACTTGCCATATAAACTACAAAGGAAGAAACTTGGATCTAATTCTAGAAGAAACTCCATAAACAGCAATTTTTCTTCCTCAAAACAGGAAACAATATCATGGTAAGGCTTCAAGAGGGTAAATTTCATAACTAATATTATAAAGTGTACCTAAGAATGAGTGAAACAGAAAAACTAAACATTGTACATCACACCAGAGGAAAGGTGCCATTAAGCTCCAACAGTTATTAGCCACCACTGAAAATTCAAGTGTATCCTGAGTTACTGTGAGCAAAAGCAATCCCTGGAAAGCCCGCACAGTTCAATGTTACATTTGTCATTTAAAATTCAAGGATTTGTTTTACTAATATGCATTAAATAAAAAAGTAACACTTGGTTTTGAAAGCACGTTTCATCCTGTTCAGAGATTTCTTTGAAGCCAAAATATTAATGTAGAAATACCTATAGTTCATCTTAATAACCATTTAAAATTACTGCATTTCTAATGAAACACTTCTTAACCTGCAAAGCCCGGAATTTTGCAGAAATTTTATTCTATATGCTTTAATGAAACAAGAGTAACTGACATTAAACTCTTCCCACAGGTTTTGTTTTAATTTATATTCCTGATTTCTTTCTTAATTTACCTAGTGAACATAACTGTAAAGTATAATAAATCCCCACTTTTGGGCCAGAAATTTTGCCCCACTTGCCACGGAGTCATCTGATGTTATTAAACACCAGTTGTTACCTTCCCAGCCTTTTCTTAGTCCAGAAAACAGAAAAAAATAAGCTACAAAATTCCTCTTTCCTACCCTTCCCAGAGCAACAACATCAACAACAACAACAACAACAACAAAGGTCTTGTTAAGCCACATTCAGAAGTTAGAGATGTCCTGAAACTGCTTTATAGCAGCCTTACCTCCAGGAATTAGCTCTCGACAGTTACAGTAAAACTGACCAATTATCAAGCAGTAGCTGAAGACATGCAGAAGAAAGGATAGGCAGGATGCAGCCAAGAACTGGAGCTGAACTAGTGCTAACAGGCCAGGTGTTTGAGACAAGGCGCTGCCCTAAGGAGGCTGTATCCATCTAAGCAGTTACTCTGTCAAAGTCCTAACTCCTGACAGAAAGGCAAAGTAGGATCCTGAACCAAGCAGAAACAGCCTGGACTCACTCTTCTAGACCATAAAATCCTCTGAACCTTTTGCTTCTTCCGCACCCACATTTTTCCAGGACACATTTAACTCCTTTACTCTGTCTCTTACACCAACTACAGAAAGCAGCATGCAACTCTTCATCTTTACTGTTCTGCAAAAGAGTATGGCAATTTGCAAAGGTGAAAGGAGTAGCTTCAGGGCCAGCGTAGCTACTTCAGAGGATCTGATTAAGTCAGATCTTCCATTCAGACCTCTCAATGTATGAAGTTTTCTGCACATAGCTTCTTCTCGAAATCAAGCTTTTAAGACTAAAAACTACACCAGCCCTCTCTGCCTGAATATGAAAACCAGCAGGCAGTGGAGCAGTATTAATCTGTACTACAATGCTACTTACAAGTCCAAATCAAAGACCTATTGCACTTTGTCATGTTATAGACAGTACAACCAAAAAAAGAGTGTGTACAAAGTTTTAAAACATGATGCATCTTGAATTACTTGAAAGCAGAGAGAGAAAATTTATAGGTAGACCTCCAAAAGCTGAATGCTTAGCACACTGGGGGAGGGGGAGTATCAGGCTGTTGAGAGACACTATTTTAAAATTCTGTTCTCAAAAGTAAGGCAGATCCTGAATCCCAGAATAAGGCTGAAAATCAGATTAAAGAGGAGTTTTATTTGGCCATCTGATGTAATACTCAAGCCAAAACTGATTGGGCAACTTTCAACTCAGACAGATTTAAGGAATGTGGCAGTAGTCATATTACTCAAAGAGCTGCCTAAAGAATTTACGTGCTATAAAAATAAAGCTTCTTTAAAATTTGAAGGCACCTCCCTGTAAAGCCAGAGAAGAAGCAGCACTGGGATACCAATAGTTCTACTGCTCAAATATGCACTTCAGGTAAGTTGAGCTATGCTTTTGGTTCTAAGTATGTTTTAGTAAAGAATCCACTTGGAAGCTTTTCCTTAAATTAACACAGATTTTATCTTTTGTGGATATTTAGGGACTACAAATCAAAGAAAACAGCTAAGAACTGTAACCCTGGCTGAGGATCTGTACAACACCCACTGTGGGAAAGGAAGGGGACTGCATCTTACATTTTAAACTTGCATTGCAAAGAAACTATAATGCATTGGTATCTAAGGACAGAGCTGACTCTCCTGTAGACAGCGAAATAACTCATAGCTCTGCCCAACCTCCCCTCAACTACATATACACTCAAAAGTCTTTGATTTCTGCCTAGAAGTCTACATTCTGCCTATTATTCATACTGCATGGCAATTCACATGCTAAGTAACTCTACAACTGTTTCACCCTTATTCTGCCTTCAGCAAGATTCATAAAATGATGAAGATTTTCAGAGTCCTGAAATATCTTTAATTCCCCAGTTATGAAACTCCTTCCCCCATGGCTTTAAATGACATATAGATTGGGTAATATGCAATACTGAATAAGTAAAGGGTTTTACGATCAAGTATCATGGCTTTCCAGTTGAAAAATGCACATCATTATATACTAAAACACTTGTTCATAGGCCCATCCTGAAAGCATTTAGGGTATCTTTAAACACCTTAAAAATCACAGTAATTCTTTTCCTACTATATTCAAGAAGTCCAACTCAGTAACTAGGCACCCTGGTTTAAAGAAAAAGAAAAACAACAACCCACAGTACTTAAAATATAACGGTGCTTAAACCAGCTTTTTTTAATAAGTTGTGGCCTATATAAAAAAAGACCAAATTCTCATCTGGGATAGTGGGCATAACTTGTGGGGTTTTATTCTATATCCTGGTCAATAAAAAAAAAACTATACTAAATACATAGCATAAAAAAAACAGGATAGAAATAGTGCCAGCTCTCAAGGGCAAGTTATGCGTCTTCTAACTGCACCTTCTGTATTCTCAGACATCTACTGGAAGAAAAACAAAATAGCAAAAAAAAAAAAAAAAAAAGAAATGCTGAATACAAGCAAAGCAAATGACAAATTTAACAGCAAAAATATTTCAAAATTTTTTTCTTATTGTAATTTTAATAAGGAGTTATTTCTTCCAATGCTATTCATCTTGTATTTGTAGGAGCAACCTGCTTTCATGGAACATGTTCATATTTGTCAAGACACTGAGACAAGCACCTCATTTCCTGTAATCACTGCTTTTTAAGTATTCCTTAAAAGCATTTATTTGTGGAATGCAATAGAAATTATCTGGAGAGCTTCTTGTATTGTTTTAAAGAAACATTCACAGACTACACTCACTTAAAACGCAATTCCTCCTTCCACGACCCTAATCCCAGAAGAAAACAAAGCAAGGGCAAAACAACAGGATTATTTGCCTTGAATTAAAAAAAAAAAAAAAAAAAAAAAAATCAACCAAAGCGTCTTTGAGGACATGTAGACTTCAAAGTTTTCTTTAAAAATATCAATTAACAACTGCAAACAGAAGCAAAGGCAAGCTTTGAAAAAAAAGGCAAACTTCAAAGCTGGAACTAGCAGAAACAATGCTCTCCATAAGAGCCAAGGAGCTAGAGAATAGAAAAATTTTACATCCTTTTCTCCCTTTCTCATGGAGAAAATTATTTTTTTTTTTTAGACATACAGATTAGCTAGAATAAGAGATGAAGAAAGGGCATTCCCAGACAGCATCTACCTACAGTACAAACTGGAAGGCTAAGATGGGCTCCGTAAACAGTGGTTATAGCTGCAGTGCTACTCCTGGACCTCATCAAGGAGTCTTCCATAATCCTGTGTATCACCCACCTACTGCCAAATAAATTTACATATTTACAGTCTCTGCTTTCCCTCAAAAGATGTAACAAACTTTGTATATCAGAGCTTCTTGAAAAGCTGTCTCTTAATTTCTTATCCAAAATATAATATTCCCTTTTAGTCCATGTACAATTCTGATAATAAAAGAACAGAAGCATGCTTTTGTAAGTTAGATACCTTTTTCATGGGTTCCTGTTCAGACAGTTTACATGCAAAGGCCCAACAAACATTGAAGACCATGCAAAAAAGGGGACAGGAAAGCACAGTGTACCAGAACAGGTGGGTAAGGATGAGAGGCAGGACAGTGGCAGTGGCAATTTGATCCAGGTAGACAGCCACTGACCAGCAGCCTAACTTATAAAACGGGGCTCACTCAGTCATACTGGCCGGCTCAAGCCACGGGGGGATGGCAGAGAAGGAGGGGAAGCTCTGTATAAAACATAGGCAGATCACTTGGATTTATAGATTAACAAAGGCCTCTCCTGGGGATCAATTCTGGTGAGGAATGAGTATTAAATCAAGGTGAAAGGGAGTGACTACACTCTCCTCCAGCACAGCAGTCTCACTTTCCCATCACTACTAGAGTTTTCACTCTGCTTCTGCAGAGTCAGCTTGGCTCTTTCTACCACACCTGTAGGGCTCCAGCACCTTGTTAGTCCATGCACAGCCCAGACAACAGCAAGCTTCACAAGACCACATGGAACAACCACACCAGGGCTTTCCCTGAACTGCATCAGTCAGTGTGAATCTAAAAGGCATAGGATTTAACAACAAAAATGAAGAATTAACTGTATATTGAGGACTAACATAAACAGATAAATCAATCACAAGCCAACATATGTAAAAATATAATTTCACAGCTGCTTAATTTGTCGAGTTCATGGTGTCCCATTCCTTCCATTGTGCCAAGCTGGCACTCATGCCACCGGTTCATGTCCTAGTACAGGCATGGGACGGGATCCCGGAAGACCACTCTATACCACTTCAGCTGCCAGAAACACACATCAGGATCACAGCTAACACTGAACACAGCTACTGTTCCTCAGCTACCCCTTCCAGTGACTGCTATCCTGCTTACGGAGCTTACATACTTATGAAGCCCCAGTGATGCCAGAACAGCAGTGTATGCATCTGATGATCAGCATGTTTCCCACTTCATAATTTACCCCTTGTAATTACAAGGGAAGTTCGAATAGATAATAACCACCTTCCAACACAGTGGATACTGCCCATAGAAAAAATAATCCCTTTAAAGATGGATTTCACCTACTAATTCACAATCTGTGGTCCCAAGGAAGCTATGGAAAAAGAAAGGGACCTTCAACAGAGCAAAAGTTGAAATGCTTAGCAAAAGAGGCCAATGGTACTGACAGGATTTCCAATTCCCCCTCAAAGACAGGCCTCAAAATGTTTAATTCAAATTCACGGGTTTGCATATGATGAAATACATATATATATACACACACACCTGTATTTCGTTGCATGCACGCACACAGATGTATGCATATATGCCAAGCCTGTTAGTGCAGACCTTAGCGAGCCCCCCCCCCCCCCAGGCCACGTTCCCAAGCCGAGCAAGGCACAACCCGCAACACCTACACGGAGTACCACGGCCCGGCCTGCCAAGGCCGAGTGCCAGCCGACTCCAGAGCCGGTAGCTTGGGGCAAAGCGGGGCTGCCATGCC
>JANHGB010026879.1:0-13135 GCA_026283785.1 Coracopsis vasa
ACCTTAGATACTAAACTGTTCTTATTTCAACCCGTGGGAGTTACACTCTTTCGATTTCCTGTAGAGAAAAAAAGAAAAAGTCTTAATTGAAAAGTGACTGTAAATATGTGATTTAGAAAAGTTAGTTCCTATGTTGCTTGTCTTAAATGCCTACTTACGTGTTCTTACTACAGAAATCCTTCAAAAATCCTACAGAAATCCTCCTTACTACAGAAATCCTACCTAAAACCTGAGCTGAACAGTACTTGTTTGTGTAGTATCTGTAACAGTGGTCTTGTCCTTAGCATGACCTGCTTACCTACTTCTCTCAACGTTGTGCATTAGTGCATTTGTGGGAATAGTACACCTTTGCAGTTAGGTATTAACAGCTGCACTTGGAGTTGCTCTCCATCTGTACATTCCCTTTAGGCCTGTGTGCATTCTTCAAGGATTCTGGCTCTCTTTATGCAACCTGCTGAGGTTAGAAAGTTCCTGTTGGCCTCCGTCCTTACTAATATTTCAGAGAGAACATCTGGACTTCAGAATTTGAGACCTTTCTTTCTTGTTTCTGTTTTGGTACCTAGTACTTGGATCCTTCCATTTCCACCACTGCATCATTTTGGTTTGATTGCTTTTTTATAAAGGACCCTATCTGCCACTGGTGAGGAGGCAGATTAGTTCCAGTGACTGACAAAGCTGAGTGTTCTCAATATACTGTACAGATGTACTCACTTGCCAGGCTCCAGGTTTCCCTTCTGAGTAAATCTCATGGTCAGTGTTGGACCTTGAATGCAACATGCTGAAAACCCTTTAATGGTGCAGTGTTTTTCTTCAGAAGTGGGGTGATGCTGACAGTGTCAGCACTACCACTGCCCAGAACAAACATGCACACAATGTTTCTCTGATAAGCTTCTTAACGTTTCTGTTGAATTTGAGAGAAACCAAAGGAAGTTCCCGGTTGGAATTCGTTAGGTGACATATATAGTTTTCTCTTATCAATCCAGCTCTAATGCTTTGTTGTCCTACTGAAACACAATGAAACTTGGAGGTTTCAAGCTCTCAGTTCTGACAGTAGAATTCATTGCAGAAAAGGATGAATGTTGGGTTCTCCCGTTGCTACTTAATGAGCTAGCCACAGCTGTAGCAATGATTGCGTTTGCTAGCTATGATCTTAGGTTCATTAAGACTCGGTAGCTACAGCATCTGGATGTATCAGTAGCGTCATTTTTCTGACTGATATCTTGAAGATCACAGAATCATGGAATAGTTTGGGTTGGAAGGGGACCTTCAAAGGTCATCTAGTCCAATCCCCCTGCGATGAGCAGGGACATCTTGAAGTAGATGTGTCAGAATTAGTTCTACTAGCTCAAATTTGACCAACAGAGTTCTAGTTTCTGTAATCTTGCTTGCCAACAAGGATCTCTAAGATTGCTTTTCTTGTCGCTGGATCTGGTCATGACATTTGGATCTTTGCGTGCTGTTTAGCGGTTATCCAGCAGATTGGTGGACTCAGTCTAATTGGAGGGTGGGAGGGAGTTTACTTGTTAAGAAAAAAGTACTTTATAAAAATGTGCAAAATTTTGCCTGTAGTTGTCCACAAGAAGAACACATACCAACTTATATGAGTGAATTGTGCTTTTTGGCTCAGTGTTGATGTAAGGTTACCTTTACCCCAAGGCCTTCATTCCAGTTATTCAAGAACACTGTTTAGAACTGAAGTCCAGTGGCTTATGCTCAGCTCTATAGAAATGTTGTTAAATGATATCCAAGCTATTAGTGACAGGCCAGCATGCCACATGCTACCTGATGTTGGTGCTGAAGTTCTTGAATTATTTGGTTGAAGTGTTTCTTCTGTTTTGGAGAACAAGTCCACAGTGACTCTAGAGCTTTGTCACAAACTATGATTCAACCCATTGAAATAAATGGCCATGTTGACGCACCTTCTGTCCATGAAGGTAAATCTTTCTGATGGCATTGATGTCAGGAAGGCTTCATGTGCCTGTATAGCAGTCTGATATGACTTCTGGCTTTATGCTAAGTTTTCATCTAGGATTGTGGCAAAGGTCTGTAATGACCCTGAAATCCACTATGGTGGAATTTATTCCCCCAAAACATGTCTGTGTCCTGGGATGTTCATTTGTTTGCTCAGAATAGTGTAAGTAGCAGGCTTAGGCTTGCTTCACCTTGCAGACACTTACCTCCACTGGATTGGTGTAGAAATCTGTGGTAGTTTGTGCCTTAGCTCTTTGAAATATGGTAATAATCTCCACATCAGGCAGCAGTTCAAATGGACTTCAGACTGCTTGTCTGCTGCAGAACTGAAAAGGCATCTCCACCAGTAGTGGTGAGAGCACTAGGCTCTCACCTAGGCTATTTTATAGCCTCCTAAAATAAGTAATTCCAGATGTGGCAGAGTTGGCCCTCTTATCAAACGTGACATTGTTACAGGCTGTATTTATCTAGTTGCTTTTCATGTGTGTTTCTCAGACCAACTTAAAGGTGAATGAACAATGTGCATAGTACAAAAACTACTTTTCCACTCCATGAGCATGTGTGCACATATTAGGACTTCTTTTTTGGGTGTGGTGTTTCTCCCTCTTATTCTGCCCTGTCTTTTGTTATTCTGATAGTCTTTTGCATTTGCACTTAAGTAGTTGGAAAGAAATGAAGAAATAACACAGGGTGCATACATGCTGACTGGGTAGTACTTGTATAAAAATCTCTGTTGTACTTGACATACATTTCTATCCACAATACATTGTGAATTTACTGTGAGTAACTTCTCTTGGGCACTCAAGAAGGGAAAATGACCCTTAGCTCTCTAGTTCTTCTGGCTCTACAGCGCTATGGGGCAGGGAAAATTAGTGAAAACTTGCCTTGCATTAAAATAAGAAGCTACAGCATTGATTTACATGCCTCATGCTTTAGAAAGCTAAATTCTTGTTCTCCACCAGAAATAACTTGGTTGGAGAACTGCCAACTATTATGGATTTATCAGGAACACCACCATTATTTTGGTTCCTTTTTTTAAGAGCTTTTAAGAAAAAGGAATAAGCTTCCAAAAATAAGAGTTATGTTTGCCTGCAGAAGTTCTTCATACCCTAGGAAGAAAACATGTACTTAATCAGCTGTGAGTTAGCTTCTTCCAGGACTTCTCCAACAAATACTTCTTTTTCTTATGTTTAATATTAGCAGGATTTAGTTTTCAATTTCTGTGTTCTTTATGTTATATGTTCTATATATATGTTCTATATTCATTGAATTAAAATGACCAAAAAAACAAGAATAAAAAAACCCCAAACAACTGAACCACCAGCAGAGAACCACCCCCCCAAAAAAACCCCAAAACAAACCACAACAAAACACCCCACAAACAAAAACAAAATAAGAAAAAAACCCTACACTCAAACCCCCAACAACATCACAGCAATGGAGTTTTATGTAATTCCTTAATTGTTAGGGCTGTGCATGGGGTTTTTTTGCCTTTTACTGATTCCAGTCCTAAGTGACTTTTCCAGTTCAGGTGACTTTCAGTGTTGGCAAGTGAGGGTCATGAGATCAAATAGTTACATTTTCTGATGTAGCTCTATAGTCTGTGCAGTGCTGAATATCACGATCCTTCCACAGTGATAGTCCCATTACCGTGCCTTAAAACAATGTTGAAACAGTGAGCAAAGTGTATGTTACAGTCATTATGCAGAACAATGGAATTGTTTTCTGGCAGTATTTTTATAGTTCTTATTAGAGGCATGTTTCAGTTCAGATTCTGGATTGTTGACTGGTGTGGAAGAGAGAAACTTTACAAATGAAAGTGCTTGTGCATCAGTCATCTACAGTTTAACTCAGCTGGGAATATTGTTTGTGCTAAATGTCTCTGAAGGAATAATGGTTAGATAAATGCAGGAAGTGCTTTAGTGATCAAGAAGGTAGAGTTGGTAGCTATGTTAGGGCTTTTTGTTTGTTTGTTTTTGAATACAGTCTTTCAATTAAATTTGTTATTAATTCAGAAAATTATCATAGTAAGATAGTGGACTTAAACTTTGAAATATTGTTTTCTTTCCTTCTAGGACTTCATGTTTTCCCAAAATTTGTAATATATGAACTTACAGTCCTACTATTCCTTACATTGTCTGTGGTCATAATGAAGGTATTTTCTTTTCCTCTTTTTTTAATTTTGTAGTAGTCTAAATAATCTTTGTGCTGCACGCCCTAACGAAAATTCTGTACAAGAACTGAACATCTGATATAACAGAAAATATTACAGCTTTACTGTAAAGCTGTATTTGGAAGAATCTTGACAATTAATATACAGTTTGATAGAACAAGCTTAGGGTGTTAGGAAAAAAAAAAAGGACTGTATTTAATGTTAAAAGTAAGCTACACATGGAGAAACATCTATTTATGTAGGTTAGAATTTGTGACAAAGCTATCAAGTGTTTTTATTATAGTAAACAATATACTAATTTTTACTGTGCAATGTACATTTGTTTAATACAGAAGACACACTAGAAGTCCACTAGTTTATGTCCAGAATTACTGTATTTGATGCTATTTATCTCACAAAGATTTAACTATTTTACTTATTGCACTTTTAAATTTAAAAAGCAAACCCACAATAACCCCCCAAACCCCTTGCTTTTCAAGTTTGTCTTGGCAGTGCTTGTACTTTCTCTGATTCTTCCAAAGACCAGCCAGTATATCAAGTGGATTGTCTCAGCAGGACTGGCACAAGTCAGTGAATTCTCTTTTGTTCTGGGAAGTAGAGCACGTAGAGCAGGGATCATATCTCGGGAGGTAAGCTGCTCTATACTTACTAACTTTGGGGTTTACACCTGAAAAACTTACTGGGGTTTTGTATGACATTGTATTTGAAGTATTGTGAAATACAGTGAGTGGTATTTGAAATACCAGTACACTGGTATCTCTCAATTGCTAACAAATAGAATCAACCCATACAATTGGAGACATGTATGTCCCTGACAAGGTTCTTAGTTCTGTTTTTCACTTGTTTCATATTGTACTTTAAAATATTAAATAGTGGGTTTTACTTTTAAATAGCTTAGTTATAAATGCTTTACCTTAATTGCTCTTACAACTTCTTTATTAACTGAGTAGGGAGCTGTAGATAGCACCCGCGTCACTAACACCGAGAAGCCCTTGCTTTTAAAATCTTGATATAGCTATAGAAAGAAGTAACTGAGAGTACAGGATTTGAGTAAGGGAATATTGGTAAATAAGAGCTAGAGAACAGATATTGTGAAGTGGAAATTGCCTTAACATTTAAACAAACAAGCAAACTTGTCATCTTTACCTGCAAAGCTTGTATTTTAAATCCTTTGCAGAAGAAACAACCAGCTTTTTCAGTAGTCATGAAAAAAATCACCCAGGAAAGAAACCTTAAACTTAGTTTTATATTGAAGCTGTAAGAATATTATTTTCTTCAAGATGAAGTCTGCTTTGTGAAATTAAGTAAATTATGGCTATGAAGATACAACAACTGACCTCATTTTCTAGTGCTGTCTGCTTTCTCCTCTGTATCTCTGCTCACAAAAATACTCTGCTGGCACCCCAAGCTTTTCATGGTGTGAGCAAGTGAGCTGTATAATGCTGGAAGCTATTCCAGATAAAGCACGTGTGAAAAACTTACACAATGCTGTTCACTTGTAGGCAAAGGTGATTCATTTTCATGTTCATTCGTGCACATAATTAGGAGTTATAAATATTGTGTGTTTGTTTAGAGTTTCAAGATACCCATACGTAATCACAGATCCAGGTTAGGGGCCCACCCACTGCACATGGAAGCCTGTAGGCTCTCCTTTTTTTTCTGTGGCAGCTCTCATGTTATTATCTATGTACAAGTTTATATAGCTCTAAAATTTCCATAAGTCATTCTTCTGTTTGAGACCTCAAAACTACTTCCTGCTGGTTTATAAGACTCATTCAGACTATGTAGCTAAGATCTTTCTTTCAGATGATGTGTGGTATGACTTAAAGGGATTTTTGTTTGGGATATTTTTAGCGTATAAAATAGTACTCAGCTTTGCCATTGTATCATTAAACTACAACAGCTTGGGGGGGGTTATATGGTAGTATTTTGTTGTTGTGGTGGTTGGTTGGGTTTTTGTTGTTGTTTTGGTTTTGTCTTAATAAAATAGTATTTAGCCATTGACCTGTTAGCAAACATTGAACTTTCGAAATTGACCTCTTAACTGTACATGTAAATAATTTGTTTTTCTATAAGCTCATAAAATTGTTTTTTGTAATTGTATCTTCAAACCAGGTAAACAAATAATTTGAGCATGCACTTGCTTTGGTAGCAGTATGTGTAATTGGTTAGGAAGACAGGTGAAGTCTCCTGAACATACTGTCTAGAATAGAGTTTGATCTCCTCAAACTTCTAATGACTTCTTAAGTTTACCATGTAACTAAGAGGTAATGGCTTTTATTTGCAATTTTCAGGTCTATCTTCTCATTCTGAGTGTGACTACTCTGAGCCTTCTACTTGCCCCTGCCCTGTGGAGAGCTGCCATTATGAAATGTGTTCCAAGACCTGAAAGACGCTCAAGTACTTAAGATTTGCACATATACAAGTATCCATCTTCTTGCAAGGAGTATCTTCGTTGCTCATTGTATTTCTATGCACTTGGAAGACAAGAGGTTTTGTGTAGTCAGTCCTCTTAATGTGCACTTGGTTATAAGCCTTATACAGACATAAATACAAAACAAGATTCAGTATTTAAAATATAGTTATGTAATTTGAATTGCACAACTTTTACAAAATTTGCTTTCTGACAGATTAGAATCTGCCAGAACATTTGTTCCTGATCCAATCCCTTATTCAGAGCATAAATTATTTTTTTAAAATATGGCGTCATGCAAACTCTGTTGATTATCTTTTGCCTGAATGTGCCTTTTAATTTTCATCCTGTTACTGCTGGTTCATCACCAGATTTTGTTTAAAAAGAAGGATATATATATTATGGTGCCTATGGTATCTTCTTTCACTAAATGACTTGAGTCATTTTCACATCTAGAGTTTAATATACTAGTAGGAAATTTAATTTCAAAACACAGTTCTGATGGTGAGTAAAAGCATAGTCCTTTACACCAATAAAAGGTTTAACTGTTTAGCATCAAACTGTTTTAAGCAGTCAGATACATACTGCAAATGATGCAGCCAGTGTTGTATGATATTTTATTCCAAATCACAGCATATAATGTATTTTCTTACAGTGGCAACTTTTCTTTGTGCTAGTTCTTGTATTTATTTACATATCGGATTTAAAGTTTACAGTAGAAAGGGGCATCGCTTAAGTTATATTGGAAGACTGACACTTGTCACCCTGTTTTTGTTGCTAACTGCTGCTACAGCAATTGTTTACAGGTTGATTTGTTTTGAATCAAAAATAAATGTACTAAAACTTGGAAGTCTAATTTCAAGTAGATGTGGAAAAACTTCAGTTCTGTAACTCTGGAGGTTGGATATTTGACACTTTACTAGATTTGGAGTTACTTTAAGTAAATTAATTTGCACAAAACTAAAAATGGCAGACTGGATGTGTATTTGTAATTCCATGACTTGATAGGTCACATTTATGTGGACTAAAGTGTTATTCTCTCTAAAATATCATGGTATTTTAAAATACAGTGTTTTGAATGTGATCTGAAATACATGTGTGTTGTTCTTTAAAATGTTATACGTAGCTGGATAAGCCTTGTAAAAGCCTATTCTCTAAGTGTCATAGAGAAAGCTCACTCACAGACTATAGTCTGCTCTAACAATTTAAAAATCATCTTAAGGTTTATCTGCTAAAGTCAATACTATTAAAGGTATATTAACACTGTAGGTCAGTGTTACAGTGTCATCTGAAAGATCTTTAATACCCCAAAAATATTTAGAAAAATGCATGTTGCATGGGTTTAAATAGCCAATTAAAATGAAAGCTGTCCTCCAAGTAGCAAAATGGAGGTTTGGATGGATTTGTGTGCTTTAACACCTCCTTCCTCTACCATAGTAGCCTCAGTTTTCTGAGTAGCCCTCGGAGTGTTTTCTCTGACATCTGCTGGGCTTGGCAAAATACAGCTTGGACTACTCTGGAGTGTCTATATACTGTTAGGGCAGGGTAGGGCTCATCATATTTGAGCTCTTGCTCGCTGGACTTGGGGCTTTCTTCCAGGGATTGATGCTTCATAAAGGCTGCAAAATGTATTGCAATTCCATTTCTCCTCCAATGGTTTCAAAAGTAACCAAGGAACAGTGACAAATGTAGAGGAAAAAGCTGCCCTATAAATAAACAGGGGGGCGTTTTTTATAAAAGGAATCTGTAACAGAAAAGAAACTTGAAATGGATTTGTTGGTTTATTTCAGTATTTTGTATTCAAAATACTGAAGTAATTTAAAAGTTTTATGGTACCATTTACAAATCTTACTAGCTCAGACCTTTTACTCTTTTTCAGGTGCCTCACTAAAATGAGTTTCTTAACTGTACTAGGGAGAGATACATTACTCTATCCACTGACCTAGCTCATAGCTTCTTGAAATACAAGCTTCCCTTCTGAATACCTCATTTTGGTTTTGAAAGATGTTTTCATATGTAGTTTGCCATCTATGTTTCAGGGAGGAAGAAAAGTGTCTGTGACAGACCATGGTAGAGACCTCTGTATGGTTTCCATTATGTCCCAGCCCTTGAAACTATTATACAAAGTACTACAGCTGTGATGAGTAAACCTTTTTTTAAAATAAACTGCTAGTTGTACTTCTCTCCTAACTGGAACTTTCCAGAGTAGGAAATACTGATGGTTTGTGTCTCTTAAAGAAAATATTTTCCTGATTACCTTTTAAAGGAGTTGTGTGGAGAGTCCTTTTGATACCATGTCCAGAAAGTAAAGCAAGTATCATGTCTGTCACTTCTTTCCCAAATAATTTTTGATTCAGTCATGACTTGGCTAAGCGTTAGGAGAACTGGAGAAAGAGAAATAGGAGCCTCATCTGAGTATCAATGTTCTGTGCCTCTCTGTAGATCTGGATTGCCTGATTATTAGATGCAAGTTCAAGTTACTAATCCTATTGGACATATGATAATTTTTTACAGTCAGATGTATTGAGATACTGTAAATGTTTCCTGAAATGGCTCCATGCATGATTCCATGTCAGAATGGGGTGATCTCATGATAGAGTCTTAGAACAGAAACAACAGACCTTATTAATGAGTGATCAGTTGTGCCTGTATGCACAATGAGGAGAGTATTTCACAATCGGACCACTCAGATACAATTGCAGCTTTTCAGGAACCTGATGCTTGTACTCTGGAATATTCTCTTTCTTTGTTGAATTGGTAAAATTAAAGCAGAGATCCAGAAGCCCTGAAAGGAAAATCTACTGATTTGTTGAAGAAGAGGTGGTCTTTTCTGGCAATGTTTGTTTCAGCTTGTTGTGGCTCTACCATTCTTTTAGCTAATGATTAGCATCATTTGAATATGGAAAAGCTGATACGGGATAGAAACATCCTAAGTGACGAGAGGATATTTCTGTGGTGAAGCTGAGTGGAATTCATTCAGTGTAATTGATTTAGGTTTGGCTTAGGGTTTTTTTGGTTGGTTTGTTTTGGAAGTGGGTGCAACTGGTTGCTTGTTTTGTGTGGCTTTCTCTCTGAAAATTCGAGTTCATGTATGTTACCCCTTAACTGCTACCATTGGTCATTGTTCCCTATGAGGGTGAAGGAAACAAAACACTTTAAAAGCTGATAGCATGGGTAGGGCTCATACTTTCGGAGTCACTTCCTGGTCCCCTGAGTCAGACTGGACCCACAACCACCCTACTTACAGCTCATCCCATACAAAGCAGGCTGCTTCAGTCCCTTAGTAGGAAGATGCCTAGTGGGAGCTGTGAGGTAGGCTTCTGCAGTTGTGACCGATGTGGGTCTACAATGGCTCAAGAACCGCTGTCATGGTGGCCCAGCCCATAGGCATATATAGCTTTTTAAAAGCTGTAAGAATTCCTATTTTCTATAATCCTCAAAGATGAGAAGAAAGCTGCCTCACACATATGTTGTATTTTACTTCTTTTACAGTTGGACATCCTCTGCTTTATGAGCAGAGGCATGTGTGGGTGTGCCTCGCATGCAGAATAGCACTGTATGATGATGCTTGACAGAGGGTGTGCGAAACCTAGTGTGATCTTGCTGCCTGCTGGAGCGGACCCAGGAACACTCTAACCACAAAAGCACTCCTGGGGTTTGTCTAGGGAAGGAATCTGCAGTTCTCTGTAAGCAATCCTGGCAGCGCTCCAGCACCTGGGTACTGCTGGACGTGGAGGAAACTGGACCACCGAATAACAGGAGCTGAGCCATGCTGACAGCATCAACATCCTTGTGGGAAATGACAATAGCTTGTAAGGAGCAGCAGGTACCAGACATCCACTATTAAGATGACCTGAAAAGAAGGAACCCAACAGATTTAGTGAAGCGAGAAGGAAGAGCAGCAAGATGTCCTAAGGGCTGGGAGATGCATGGCCCACCACACCCACCCTAAAGGAAACAATAGGCAGAAGGGAACGACATGCCTCTGTACCAGCTCCATGGAGTAGTCCAAGAGACATGCTTCTCTGCTGCTCTCCCACTACCTCTTGTCGAGTAGTTACTACTGTCCGGTGAGGAAAACAGCATGAGGACAGCGGAGACCAAGAAAAAACTGATGGCTGGAGACAAAGAGCAAACTGGATGATTGTGTGACCGGAGTGGTTTAGGGACAATCAATCCTGCCTTGGGGGCAAAATATAGATCAGGGAATGGCAGCACTTTCACGGTTATGGCACCAAGCTGTGGTTTTTTTTATATCCTAAAATACAGCAGAAATTTGAGAACTGGGAGATGCTACCTCCCAACCAGGGCAGACGCTGACAAGCTTGTCAACAAGCTACTTGTCAACTGGTATTGAGTCTTTCTTTAAGCCTGGAGCTTGCACAGGTCCCTCTCTTAAGATGGCAAACTTCCAGTTCTCAAGCAAAGTATCATTCAAAATATATCCATGTGCATGTCCTCTGGCATTCATGTTTGGTTATAGATCAGATAACTTCTTGAAAGAGTTTCTTTGTGTCTGTTGCACGGTTCTGCCGCACTAACGCTGGTTAAAGTTGTGGTCTGTTCTCCTTTTCAAGCACATTTAAAACAGTTGTGAAGTGGAATAGCCTTTCACCACTCAAAGACCTAAACCTCCAAACTGCCTGAGAGGTGTGCTCAGAGATTAGAGAAATGCTGAAGGCTTTTCCACTGGTACAAATACTTCAAATTAGCTGTCAACAACCCTCTACTAAAAACCACCTGGGAGTGGGTATGCTGGGGCAGTCTTGTGTCAAAATAACTATCAAACCAGGCCCGCCCCTCTTGTTTGTGCTTGTTCAGCTCTCACAAAGTTTTCTTTCTGTAGTGAGCATAAAAAGGGGTGTGTGGGCAGCCAGGGCAGGGACTTAAGTACGTACTCTGCCTGTGGGTCTAAACTGTCTCTGTATGACCCATAGGGTGGAGAGCAGCACTATCAACTGGAGATGTTGTCTTTCAGGAAGCCTTATTCTGCAGCTGGCTTGGGGTGCTTCTTGGTTTTTTGTGTGTGAAAGTTCTTGCCTCTTTCTGAAAAGTTATAAACATATTTTCATTACCTCCATCTTTCTTCGATGTCCACTGCCATCAAGCTTAGTCAGGAAGAATGAAGCAATGGGGTAATACTGGTTGTTACCAGAGCAGGCTACTTTCCTACCTGAAAGGAGGATAGAGCAAGAGGGTGGCTGGTCTCCCAAGTAACAGGATAACAGGAAACAGTCTGAAGCTGTGCCAGGGGATATTAAATTGGATATTAGGAAAAAATTCTTCACCAAAAGGGTGCTCAGGCATTGGATCAGGCTGCCCAGGGAAGTGGTGGAATCACAGTCCCTGGAAGTGTTAAAAAACTGTAGCTGGGGCCCTCAGTGACATGGTTTAGTGCTGGACTTGGCAATGCTGGGGTAATGGTTGGACTTGATGATCTTAAAGGTCTTTTCCAATCTAGCTGATTCTGTGATTCTGTGGGCTGCCACAGAACCCCACAGCAGCGAGCAGCAGTTACTGTGAATGAAAAACTTCAGATTGCTATTTACTGAGAAACGAAGGTAGCATCCATTTCCTCATTACTATAAAACACAACTCCTCAGTGCCTTAAAAGTAAAAATTGAGATATAGAAGTAACTAAATACAAACAGAGTCAACTGATGAAATGTGTCTTCTCTGACACCTGTGCTAAATCATTCTTCTGTTCCTGTATAGTGGCTCTTCCGGTTGCATCTTCTATTCCCTACCAGTCTTCCATTCCCAGGCATGACTACAAAGTAGCACAGCTTTAGATAAAACAACCTTTTTACTTCCTGCTCTCCTCTTGATCACATTATTAACAGCCTTCTATCTCACATGCTTGGTATTGCATGTACAAGCACATGCAGCTTCCCCCACTCTATCAAAATGCCATATACCCACTCCTGTAACCAACACAGCTTTTCAGTTTGTTGCTTTGCTGCAGTATCCCAATCAAGGGGAAGCTCCCAAAGAAGCTGTGGCTGCCCCATCCCCAGCACTGTTCAAGGCCAGGTTAGACAGGGCATTGAGCAACTCACCTCAGTAAGGTGTCCCCACCTGTGGCAGGGGGGTTTGAACTTGATGACCGTAAAGGTCTCTTCCAACCCTCTCTTCCAACTCTTCTATGGTTCTATCTGCCACTACAGCTTTGCCTTTGTGGCTCCCACTGTGCACACTGGGAATTTTTTGCCAGGAATTATACCATTCTTGTGTAATTACATCACACCCTGTAGCTAACATGCACCATCCCCATGGCTGTCGCTGCACACAGCCAGCACATGAGGCACGCAGAGGTTTCACACCCCGGAGGTGTCAGAAACTCCCACAAGTGCAGGTCTGGCATCATTCAAAGTTGGGCCCAGCGGCCGCATAAGAACAAACTTCCATCTGGAGTACTACAAAAGCCTCAGTTCAGCAACGGCGACTGTCAGCGAACTTGCTGAAGTAACGGCCGGGCACTACGTGAGGAGGAAGCACTGGCAGGATGTTGTGGCAACCAACTACACCGCCCTGCCCTGCCCCGCCGGCTCCCGCGCCCCCAGAAACCTGCTCGGCAG
>JANHGB010026887.1:0-44848 GCA_026283785.1 Coracopsis vasa
TACCAGAATAAGTGAAACAATGATCAGCTCCAGCAGCAGCAGCCCCAGTGCAGTTTGGTTGCCCCCCAGCTGCTGCTTCATGGTTGGACTCTCTGCAGTCCCAACATACAGAACTTGTCCTGCAGCTGGGGCATTCAGAATGCTTTTCACCCATCTCTCTAACAAAAGCCCGCCCTCTGCTCCTGCCTTTTCCAATAGTAGTAAAGTCTCCTACATTTGACCAGATACTTTTGTGAAACCTGAAGGAACTTTGAAAGTATTGCCCCTTGACCACATCTAGCTGGAATAAGCCGAGTGTCAGACTGGTGGGAGAATCCCACTAGTTCCTTAGAAAATGAGCTAAAGAAATAAAGCTTGAAGAAATGAGGAAAATGACAACAAAAAGTCTCTCAGCTTAAACCCAACAGTCTACACACTAATTACTTACTCTGTTTTCAGTTTTGAGCATATGCTGTTGTAATCATCAAGTAAAAACAGGGTTTAGGTATGCAAGATAAGTTTGTGGATAATGTGAAAGAAAAAATGTTGAGGGATACTATACCCTGAGTATTTACATTCCTGTTTTTATAATTACCTTAATTAAGGAGTAATTATTTCACTCACAGATAGGCTTATCTCTAACATGAAACTACCTGTCTACCATAAGTAAAATTGAAAAACATCAAAATTGCACTTTCTACTGTCTTTAATGGCTGTTCTGTACTTTAAATGCTGTCTTCACCGCAAGGAAAATACATTGTTATACTCACTTGGTATTCATTTTCTGTAAAGAGCAGTCATGTTGCTAAAAATGGAGCAGGATTTCCAGAAGCACAGAATTAGCTGGCTAACAAAAATATGCTTCCACCTTCTGTGAAATACAAAATAAACCCATAAACTGCCACCACAGGGGTAGGGATGAAAAATTAAGCTTGGCCACCAGTAAAGTGAGGACCTACAGTCAAACACGTGTGAGCTCCTTCTGTTGCCTGCCTTCCCCTGCTGCTGCCTCATGCCTGGAGAGCACCCAGCGAGGCCAAGCCCCAGGCCCTCACCTGGGAGATCCTGGATCAGGAGCCAGGTGCTGCTGCAGCTGAGCTGAGCCATCAAACAGGCACATAATCAGGTTATCTTTCTGGCTGGCATCTGTGCTCCAGACTCCCTTTGCAAGACAGAGCCAGATCTCGTAAGACCCTGTGTAAGAGCTATCTTGTGACATAAAAAAGTGCTTCTATTTGTAGGTAAACAAACCCAGGCACGTGAGACACAGGATATGTGTTTTCACTAGGGGTGACCTGTCCTCCCATGACTTGACACCTCACCTGCATGCAGCCCTAGATCAAAGTGGAACAAACAGGGGCCCGATCTCGGGGAAGTTGCTGGGTTACCATTCTCATGGAGAACTGGCAGGAAAGAAGGTGGGACTTTAAAACAGGTCAGTTCACAAAACTTAACTCACAGATATTAAACACTGCCTATGAATTATGAATCCAGCAAGGTCATAAAAAGCTGCCAGAAGTCATACTCAGCCTTACTTACTAATCCCTGGGACCAAAGGAAGTTCTCACCAATAGGACTATCTTTGTCTCCCAGTGTATGTGCTACTTAAATAGATGTTATTTAACTTATCAGCTGAGGCACCTTCTAACCCCACTTATTTTCCCAGTCTAAATTCTTTCTTTTTTTCTTTCTTTTGGGGTTTTGGAGGTTAGTATAGGTAAATGATGTATTCCTTGTTCCCCAAAGGCTTTACTGCTTAGCTGAGCCTAAGCCTGTTTCACCTTCAATCACAATGACATGGCAGCAAGTACAGGAGCTGGACTTTAACAGAGCTGTGCTTGCTGGCACCAGCTGGGTTATTGCTTGCTGAGAAGATGGTGAGACACTGAATATTAGTATTAACAGCTTTCCTACTCACTGTTGTACACTGTAGGCTCACTGCACCCACTAGTTTATATGTCATGACAGAAGGCACTGCATTTGTGGCATGAAAACAAAAGAAGCTACAATGCATCACAAGAGATGCAAAAACCCCTTGGATGAGTGCAAAGCAGGAGGCAGGGGACTGGCCTTTCCTCCCTGCGGAGTGACAAGCACAGCACTGTATTAATGGCACTTTCCTAGTTTAAAACATGCTTTCCGAGTACAAACCCAACTCGCTTCTGCTGCGCCTGCTGGTTCTGTCACAAGGATTTTTAAGTTTAGTACATGCACTGCAAAGGCTGTTATTTCTAGGAGTCATTTTTGGGTGGGGTTCAATAAGGTATGTTAGGCACATTAATCTATACTAGCAGCCAACTCCTTGCAGCAATATGAACACTCACTAACTTGTGTCATTCTATGTTGCTAGACCATTTGAGAGTGCCTGCAAGGTTTTCCTGAACGCTGTTACCCACGTCACTGCTACTGAGCAGAATGTATTTCCTTTAATAACAAACAACGGCAAAATAAAACCAAAACCCATCCTCAAGAACCCACAAAGATCCCTTCAACATGGCACCTAAATCTCTTTACTTCTAAATAACTGGAACAGCAGGACAGAAAACCTACCAAATGCATGGAGACAATACTTCCTACAGCCGTATGGGACAGTTGCATCACAGCTATGACCAGGTTGATATTTATAGTAGATATACAAAAGTGTTTTACTTATGCAAATAGAGAAATCAATGAATTTGTCCAGCTTAAATGTTTTCACAAAATAAAGTGAATTTCCAAACCAGACATGAAGTTTCGTCTACCAAATTTGCCTGTGATGACATCGTTGAGCTAAAGCCTCTGCATATACTGCTGTCACATGTAGACTTCTTGGGTTTATTTCATTTTTGGCATTGTTTCTTCTGCAGCATGTTTTGCAATGTACTCAAGTGCTCAAGGAGCCTTATGGCATCAGATTTAACAGAAGAATTTGCTAAATATTGGCAAAAGGGTTTGACTCTTATTCAAAAGAACTGGAGTTTCCCCTCGGATTATTTGTGTCAGGATTTCACTGTATAAAGCCTTAATGACAGTGACTAGAACTGGACCAGCAGAATACTGAAAAGAAATGTCCTGCACGCATAAATCTCAGCAACGTGAAGAAGGTCCCGGTTTGAAAACAGGTTTCCTTTTCTTTGTCTCTATTCCGCCCTCCAGTGGTTTAACAACGGAACAGGTCAAGGCAGAGCAAAACAAAAACCATCGACCAAAACGTAGCAGCCCGTTCCTCTGCGTGAGCAACGGACTGAGGGGTGCGCGGAACAGGGCAGGGCAACGCTTAAATTACCACATTTTTGAAGAGAGAACAAAATAAGATCATTTTTTTTTGTACGATAAAGTGTCAATAAAACAGAGATAAAGGCTTCTCACTAAGGAGTAAAATCACTTTGCAAGTGTATTTCAAAGCCTCACACAGAAGCAGATTTGAATTAACTCTTTCTGAATGATATCGGAGCCTACCAACAGAATGCATGAGCTACTGATGCCAAAGGAACAGCCTCTGCCCATGGCCTATCCACATAAAACATGAGCTCTCCTTATTGGAGAAATTTCTATTCTCACCTAAGCCCTTTCACAGTGATTGTGAAATTGCATTTTCCCATAAGTGGCTGTCTCATACTCTGTATTTGAGAATGTGCCTGGTATTATTTTCTATGGGGTCATGATCCACGGAACACAGACAGGAGGATGGAAGGGGATTCTGTGTCTGCACAACACAGAGCACATCACTGGCACATCTTTACTTAGAATAAAACCTCAACTTCTATCCTTTTCTGAAGTTCTTGGTTTCCCCTGCGAGAAGTATGACTTTGGGGAAAGGAAAAGAGCTCAGGTTCCAAACAGGTGCAGGTTTTTTGTGGCCAGTGTTGAAGCCTGTGCCTGACCATTACCACTGCCTGGTGTGGTGCCTGCTGGTGGATGTTATGCTGTGAGCACATGGATGGTCAATACTAGCATTAGCAGAAGAGACCAGCAGGATGAGTGAAGAAGCCCTCCTCTCCTGGCTCTTGTTGCTGGGCTTGTCCTCAAGGACAAGTGTCTCACAGTCCTTAACTCTGAATGGCCATTAGGTTCCCCCCAGTTTACCCTCAGTTAGCTGTCTAGTATCCATGTAAGACCACACAGAGCCAAGGCCTGCATGTTTTCTTCTCTCCGAGGCTAGTCTGCCTGAGATGGGTCGGGTTTGTTCAGGATTTCTTCTGTCAGTCCCAGATGCTGTTTTTCAACCTGTGTTTTGACCTTCTCATGTATTTTTCCCCTTGCAGCAATGTTCTTTCTAATTCCACCTTGTTACAACCTTCCCTGTTTTCTGTGGTTCCGTCCCACACACCCGCAGCTCTCCCTGCTTCTATATCTTAACTGTGTGGAAGGATGGGTCCCAAATTACACATCTGCCTTTACTGTTGGTTACTGGCTAAAGAAACATTTCTATGTGAAAGAGTTGGGCGCATGGCATGGTGCAGGACCAGTGGTGCAGTGCTGAACAGAGCTGAAGTTGCAATCACAGCTAAAATGCAAGGAAACTGCTCAACCCTGCAGCAAGCAGCTTTTGAGGTATGAGAATATCACAACTCAGCAGCAAGTCAGATGGGCAGAAGATCATTTTCCCAGAGCTGGGGCTGAGGAACAGCCCTGCAGTCTCCTCCTTCCCCAGGTCAGGCAGTAAGTTACAGTCAATGAGATTTTAAAATAATACCTCTTTGACTCTTGTAGAGATCACTGCTGGGTTTGAGCCTTCAAACTCTTCTTGAACACAAGGGCATTCAGCCCACACCAACAGCGTGGATACAAACTGTTAGTCCACCGATCAGTTGGCATTTGACACCCTCCTCATCCATATGTCCTTTCTTAGTGCACAAACCAAACCGATCTAGTGCAGTGATTCATGCCCTGGTTTTCCTTTCAGCTTCTGCCACTCATTCTCCATTCAAAGCCTGCATAAGTGCCTTAGTGGACCTGCAGTATGTAAAGCTGAAACGATGAACCATTCCTTTCCCCTGCATATCAGCTGCCTCAATTCCACAGCTAATGCAGTTTGATACGTGAAAACTTCCTGGAGGTTCATACCTCTGAACATTCCCAGAATTGACCCTGCATTGAGACATGCACCTAATCAAGATCTACACAGGACCTCAGCTGTTCCACTGCCCATGACCTGCAAGAGACTTGGACAGGAGGTCTTACTAAAGAATGTGTAACACCCAGAGACAAGGTGTGTTCCTTAGGACAGGAGTGCCAACTGCGGCAAAGTTCTGATGAGCATCAGTGGGTATTATTTTACAGTAGCCTGATTTTTGAGAAGTGTGAGATAGAAGCTCAGTGTTCTCCCAGAGAGGAGCTGAAGGCCATTTCCCTCCCTTCCCAACAGGGCTGGCTGATCAGTCACTGTCCATTCCGTGGAAGATAGCACTGAGTGGTACATAATTCAAGATTCCAAGGTGGACAAGCTCTTTTTAGCATACTCACTTTGGAGACGTTAGGGCCCTGGACTAGACACGGCCTGAATACGTTCTGGTCCCAGCTGCCACATCTGCTCGTGCATCTTGGACATCAGAAGTTAGTTGGTGAAAACTGAAGTGACTACAACAAAGGGCAGAGACAGAGGTCTGCAGCTCAAATGCAGCAAGAGGAATGGGGTGAAGGTAACAGTATGACTTTGAGAAGCAAACAGACACAAAAATTCTTGTGCCCAGAGCTCGTTCTATTGAAAGAGGCCATCATTTCTGCTCATTGTATGGAAAACAGCCTTGCACAGAATGAAAGTTTGGAATAGACAAGATAATTCGCAGACCATATTTCTGGTTCATAACGCAGCTTTTCCTTCTGAAGGGAATGACCAAGCCTTAACCACCTCTGTCTGCCTGAGAAGTTGCAACTCGGTGAAACATGTTCACAGTTGCACGGGGGAAAGGAGGATTTTTGCACAGATACCTGGGCTGAGGCTGATTTCACAGTTGTTATAACTGATCTAATACAAGTGAGGAAGCACAAAGCACACATGAAACATGACAGAAGCATGGCAACATATCCAGAAAAGAGCCAGACTTCTATATAGCTTTATAGTCCGGAGTATAACTGTTGATATGTGGAGAGCACTCCAATACCACAGTGATGGACAGTACTAGAAAAAACCCAATAAAATCTTAAAAGAGATCAAACACTGATTCTGAAGTATTCAGAAACAGAAGGTGAAACAAGAACAATCAACAAAATTCCATTATTCAAGATGTCCTCCTTAAGAGCAAACTGAGCCGGTCCAGCTGAAGTCTTGGTTAGGCCCACTCCACAAAGACTTGAAATCCATGAGCTATGTTTTCCTCTCAGTGTCACCAGAGTAACTGAAATAGTAAAGGGAGTTTCTGTGATCTCACACAACTAACTATAAAGTGAGGGTGGCATCTGGTTTTAGCTGAGAACATTCAAACACTGACTGATCCTTGAGGGCCATTAGGAAATGCCATCAGTACCTGTGTACCCACACAATTGTTGTTTTGGGTAAACTTCTGTTGTGACCGGAACCAGGATTATATAATATACAATAATGAACGGAGACCAGGGCACCAGCTTCCCATTCCTGTCCCACCACATGACACATTTTTTTCCAAAGGGAATGTTTAAACTTTCTCTATTTAATGTTTAATCACAGATGTGCAGAAAAGGGGAAGGAAAAAGGGAATTAATGATTACGTTACTAAAACTAGTTATAACCACCGGCAACATGATTTCCTTCACTTACCATAAGAAGTGGCTGTGGAGAGGGAGATTGGAACCATCTTTAATAATTTTTAATAATTGCTAAAAATAATCTCTGTTATTGCTATTATTGTTACAAACTTCCAAAAAGCTGTGCTGATTTTAATATTAGTTCTTCCAGACAATCAGAAAACTGGGTTAATGTAATGGTAAGAAACTACAACCTGGGCAGTTCGCACAAGCTGTAAGTACTCCGCAAGTGCCAGCCACTGATTATTCTCTTCTAGTTCATTAGTGAATCTTCCCAGTCATTCAATCAGAACGTCTCTGATTCATTTCCCATCACTTGGTATTATGAAAACCAGGCTGGCATTCAGTCAAACCAGGACAGCTTTACTGATAAAGCCAGTGGGGGAAGCAAAGAATTTGTCAAATCTTGCTCCTCCTAAACATAAAGAGCACAGCAAATCAATACACGGAAGTGTTCTCAGTTTGATTCTGACTGCAGAGAGGAAAGGGCAGCACCGTGTTCACTGTCTCCAGCCTAATTGAGTGAGTGCATTCTCCATCATATCTACTTCTTACCAGAAAGGAAATGTGCAAGATACTGTGTCAAACTCCAGCGGGAAGAAAGGAGAATTAAGAAAAAGATTTCTTGATCTTCACCTTCTTCAGATGAACACCCACCCAGCTGACTGCATAGCATGTGATGGATGAAGTAGGATTCAACAGTTTCTCATCAAGAAAACTTGGTAAACATAAATTTCATCTCAAGTATCTATAAATAGGCTCAGAAAATACAAATCCACAGTGCTGGATTTATCTTTAGCTGCGTTTATCTGTTTTCCGTGTTATCATTTGTCATGGCTATGATTTCATGACATCTGCATTTTTGGAAACAAAAACTGAAACCAAGCATGAAATCCAAGTAACAAATTGATGTTCAAGCCTCCAAATCTTTGCTAATGTCATTCATCAAAAACTTTGTTTCATTAATTGTGAAAAAATATTCATAACTCTTACAATAATGTCTAACAATCTAACTTTAACCAACTTATGCGCCAACACTACAGCCTGGAATGTTTACTGCCTCCCCGAGCTCAAGTGCGACATTAAAATGTGACCAAAG
The DNA here is from genome assembly GCA_026283785.1 of Coracopsis vasa. Taxonomy (NCBI): domain Eukaryota; kingdom Metazoa; phylum Chordata; class Aves; order Psittaciformes; family Psittacidae; genus Coracopsis; species Coracopsis vasa. The sequence continues at coordinate 7,781 of JANHGB010026887.1, forward strand.
GCTGTGCTAAGAGCACTCATCTTTCTAAAAGGACAGCAAAAGTGAGCTGCTTGCAACTCAGGCACTAACAGATTATCACAACTCGCTCAGGTTTGCTGACAAGTCAGTAGTTATCCCAAAGAGTCCCAGGAATACTAATGCCAAGAAAACTATTGTAATGTTATGAGAGTTGCATGCACATTTCTTTTAATCTAAAACTATGCAGTGAAGAAATCTGACTTTCACACACCTTTGCTTGCCCTCAGTGTCTCAGGGCTGAAACTTACTATTAAAAAGGAACACAAGTACATTCTTTTGCTTGATAATGGCCTAACGGAGAAAAACAGTATTTACTTCGCTCAACCCTTCTGTACATCTCACATGGGCTTCATGCTTTCCAGGCATGTACAAATCCTGTGCACAGGCCCTCTGTCTGGCTCAAGATTTAAGATGCTTGTGTCTCCTCTTTGTCATTGGTTAACCTTCATGCCAAAGACTCATTTCTCAACTGCTCCGTATAGTTTGACTCCCTCCCCTTAAGCTACTCGGTGCTACCCTCCTGTTTCTTTTCATCTTGGGTTGGCCCCTAAATTACAGTAGACACCAGCCTCTCCTGCCAGCCCTTCCCTGGCTGAGGGCAGCACACCACATTCCCAAGACTCCATTCCCAGCAGAGCACAGGAATTCATGTCACCAGGTATGTTTTGAGAGAGAAGCAGGGTGAGATGGGTTGCTACTGCTGCTGCATTAGCTCACCCAGTCTGCAGTTGGTTCTGTGGACATGGTTCTGTGACTAGAAATGGGCAGCCTGCCTCAACAGGACAGTGCTCATCCTGAAGATCTATGCGACCTTTCGATGCTGAGATTGAGCCAAATTAACATAAGCCCTTTAACTTCCAGGTTTGTGGACTCTTCTGGTACCCCACAGCTTCAGTAATAAGTTTGTATATTTTCAAAATGTTTCCAAAAGCCTTGAGAGCAGCGTGCATGTAGAAAACCCATTTCACTGGTTCAGATCTTAAAACTACTGTACAAACCACCATTTCTTTGCTCCAAATCCTTTGTTGTAGCAATGTGCAATATATCAGAGCTTATCACCTTTCCCATGACAAAGAATCTCCTACTGCCAGCATTCTCAGCTTCCAACCATCCAAGTCATTCCCATTCTTCCATTAGGGCAAGTACTCCAGAATTAGTAACACACTAAGGAACATCTTCTTAAAGGAATTCTTCCTTTCTGGGATGTTTACACCCATGTTCTGAGAAGGGGGAAAAACCCAGACACCTTTTCTTCTGAAAGAAAGTGCATGAAATAATTAGAAGAACCAGAGACGTACAGTTCTGTACTTGATACACAACTTAGCACTTTAAAAGGACAGAACCAGTCCTGGGAGCAGGGAACTGAAATCTCCCCTCCTAAATGACTTCTTTAAGAGTCATGTTCAATCCTTCCCTTCTGTCTGGCCTAGACTCCAGCAGGAGTGCGGAGGACTGCCTGTGCCAAGACTAGTCTGGCAGTTTAGGCATTCTCCTTCGAGGTGGGAGTTGAGGATGTTAATGCAACCAGACAGAGGAGGGAATTCTCTACCTCTCCCTGAAAAATCCCTTGGGACATTGAACAGCAGGTTGCAGAGCAACAAACTTTAGGAAAAAAAAAATCCAATAGCTCTGGCATTTTTGCAGGAAGCCTGATCCTGTCTGTGCTGTAGAGCAACTACATTGTTCAGGTCATGTTTCCTTTTAAGATGATATTTTCTTGAACATGGCAGCCATTGACAGTATAAATGCTGTTTCCTAGGGCAGAAATGGATTGCAAAATCATTTAAATCAGATGAGAATGATTTTTTGGAGCACAAAATCGCTTTGTTTCAGCTACACAAGACTAAACTCTAAGTCCAAACATTGCTTGCTTTCAGTCTTGAGCCAGTGAAACTTTTTGTTGCAGCATTACACACTGGTGGAAATGCCTGGTAGGTGGAACTGAGATATCTAATGGCTATTTGGAGCTGTGTAAGGACACTGAACACTGAAACTTAGGTTATAATATAAGAGACAGTGAAGTGGTTTAGTGGGCACTGGCAGCTTCACTTGCACTAAGAGCCATATTTAAGAGCATTTCAAGAAATGTTTTTTCAACATCACCTTTTCTATAGTAATTGTATGCAAATATTTTGTATTCCAGATCAGTAACTCCTTTCCCTCAAGTTGAAGTCCTCCCAAGACATGAGAACAGCCAGGTTTACATTGAAGTAGGAATGAGTGGTATGGATCTGGACAGCACTAGATATAAGTACCTAGAAATGTTGGGTTTTTTTAACAAAATAGATCAATTGATACGAAAGTATTTACTGCAGCACTGTATTGATTTAAGTAATGTATAACAACAGTGCAATATGGCATCAAGACACATGCTTTACAAAATATCTTTTTCTGAAGCCACAGATAATACAGCATCACAAACACAGACTTAATAAAGAAAAGCGATGCCCATTTACCTTGTGTCAGTAAAATTATCACCCATGTTATATTTAGCTAACAGACAAAAAGTTACAGGGTGTGAGCAGACTTTTGCAGGAACATCCTTTGGCAGCTGATTCTCTGAGAGACATTGACTGTGGCCTTGGGAGGAGAAGGCTGTGAGATTAGCTTCTTCCTTCGGGTGGGAGCATAGCCCATTGCCTTGCCGATTGCAACAGAGACAGGAGAAATGACGTTAAAAGAGCTTGGGGAGGGGGGATTCATATATATCAGGAGGTGTCGTATTCACAGACACCAGACAAGAACCGGGTAGAAGTCATGGATGGCTCTAAGAACTATAAATCACCTCTTTCCTGCCCATTTGACCTCTTCTCTCCTACTTTCCCTTCAGGAAGTACTCACACACTGCATGCATGCATTCTCAGTGTGGGAAGGGTATGCAGAAATCAGCTCCTACAACTTTGCTCTTGCATTGCAAGCTAAGGCACGGTCACCAGTGTGACTGTTAGCAGTATGTGCACTACACACATCTGAGTTAAAATATACTGAGCAGAGGAAGGGAGCAGAGGAGAGATGATATGGGAAATGTAAACAGTGTCAATGCATTTAGCAGTTCTAATCACCTAATTGAAAGACACAGCATTTTCCTATTCAGTTACAATCAAAGAGAAAAAAATCTTAGGAGGAAAACTAGTGGGTTTTGTGTTTAATGCAAAGGTGTCTCTCATGCTTTCAGATATTAGATATTTCTGGCTGGGCATAATCACATCTAACTGCATTCCTGCCTGATAAAGTGAGATAATGTATCTGCATCTCTAATCAGTGGTTCCTTTCCCAGAGCACTGTAATGCTGCCCTTTGTCTTAATCGATAGATCGCAAAGACCCATCACAGTTCCAGAGCTGCTGAGGAATAAGAGGTGACGTTTTGCATCTCCAGCTTCTGCATTCAAGAGAGGGCTAAATGACGCACACAACAGGCCAGATTGACTAGCTGCTGCTGCACAGCATGAGCACATACTGATTATAAGCCTCTGTCTCCCGAGCCTCTGCAGCGTGGCCTTACAGAATACCTTGTGCCAAAGCAGCACAAGCAGGCAACAAAAAAACCATTATAATGAAAAGTAATTACTTCTTGAATAACATTGCACACAAGAATGTGTGCGTGACTAGAGTAACTTATATCTCCATATAAAAACTGAACTAGGGAAATAAAATCATTGCTACAATAAAGCTTCTGCAAAGCTATGTAGAAGTCCCACATCTGCAAGAAAACTCCCTTCCTGTCCTTTTGCAATCAGCTGACAGTGGTGATTTGCTGCTGTTTCAGCTAGTGATGGCCACTCACAGAAGCACAGTCTTGGCCCCGTTCAAAAGCTGTTTTCTAAATAACAAAAATAAATATGTACCTCAGTCTTCAGCAAAAAGAAGAAAAAGTGCTGTCACCTGAGGTCTGGACTTTACAACACATGCATGCGGTTGCTATCTTTGCTGTCAGATTTAGTGCTACAGTGTAGAGCACTCATGAACCAATTATTCATGCCCCCAGGCTCAGGGTTAAGTACAACGAGTGGGCAACATCCCAGTAACAATACACCCAGCTTCCCCAGGAGCACTTGGTTCCCATTGTTTCCTAGTGGTATTTTCCATTTGCTTCCTAAGTGTTTACATCTCTTGTACCCAGTAGGCTCTTCAGGATACTCCAGTAATAGAGAACGCTCATCAGGAAGTCTCAGAGCATGGAGGGTGAAAGGCTACAATGGCTTAGAGAGACAACCTGGGCCAAGATATGCAGTGCCCTGAGCTCATAGTCTGCCCGCAATCAAGACACTACCTAAGCAAATAAGCATGTCCAGCTTGGAGAACCTGAGCTGTAACTGCCTGGGGGGAGTCACCAAGACAAAGAATCTTAAAGCAAGATTCCAGATGCCGCTGCTGCAGGTGACCCTGTGCAGATGAATGGCTGGAAAAGGGCTCCTTTGTCTCACATGGAGCTGTCCTGGATTAACATAGAGCCAGATGCCTTCTTCACTGGCAGAGATTTACATCCTGTGATGATCCTGAACCCAGTGGTTTAATTTTTTTCCCCTTTCCTTTCTGTGCAACTGAGGAGTTTCTCAGGACACTAACTTCACTCAGTGAAGTCTGTAGCTTTAATACGTAAATGATTTACAGCCTTTCTCATAAATACATGGGGGCTGTGCCTTCCTGTCCACACTTAAGTCCAGTCATTCTATTTCGGGAACCCCTTGGCACCCGAATTTGTGGTCAAGAAAGGGAAGGATGAAGACTACTCTTACAATAATTTTAAAGAGATTCTGAAGAGCATAAAAGGAGCCACTTGGCCCAGATCTCTAACTGCCATCTGCCCTTCTTTCTGGCTTTCCTCAGTGAAGATCAGGCTGCCCTGAGAAACTGATGAGGAGAATTCAGACTCTTTGACAGCAGCTTCCATCACCAAGGGAACAATACTTTGAGAAGTGATGGCTGGGCCATGGGCAAGGGAAGGAAGCACTCAAAATACAGCAGGTCTCCAAGAGTCCAGCAGATGTGGTTTCATAAGGTAGCTAGCCAGGGAAGTCAAACAGACCCTGCCTTCTGCTGGCACTTGTGTCCCTCCCAGATCTGGAGCTTGCCTCAGTGAGGGGATAAATGCTTGCTGATCTGATGATACTGTCTATCAGCTCATGTCAAACACCTTACAAGCCTCATGAGCTTAGGACAGAAAACTTTCAAGAGAGCACATCAGTCAAAACTAGCACAACCTAGAGCAAACAAAATGGTATTTTTACCCAGGGACAATGCGACAATGGGCAAGCCCATTTGGGCTTTGGCAATAAACAGACACCAATGCTACTGTGTGCAAGGACATGGTCTGCACTGTATTATACCCACTGAGAGAAAACAGAAGAGGATCGTAGGAGAGGCGGCAAACCAATGTATTATGAAGAGAGACTAAAACAACAATATTATGGAAAAGCATGGCAAAAAGAAATTAAACTACACTGTAATAAAGGAAATTGAATTAATTGTTTACAAGTAGTTATGATTTATTTTTAATGATACAAAAGACAATGATCTTGAATGGAACATACAATCCCATATATATATCACTGTCCAAGTCCTTTTCACACCCTTTCCTATATTTATAATTGTGAAGGAAGTCTTCTGATGACGTGCCTCAGGAAGAATGAGAAATTACTTGGGTAAGTTAAATAGCAGTTTCAAGTCCTCCTGGAAAATGAATTATGATCAGAGGTCACATTCATCAGTAGGTCTGAAGAGAATGAGAGAGACTCTTTGGACATATTATCCATGTGTAAATTAGCCACATTTCTGTGTAATCAATGTACAGCATATAAATAGTACATGACTTAAGACAGTGGGTTTCCTACAAGCTGCTTTTGCACAGGTACTAAGAGTTTGCTTTTAAAGACAAGGTCAGAGTGTTATTCTGGTTCCTTGATGAGCAAAGCTCATATAATAAGAGTATGGCTGCACGGAATGGTGGCTTTGAGTATGTTAATGAAAGTAGAGTCTTTAGGCATTGAATAGCACCTTCAAATATAAATAAAACTCAGCACTGGCCAGATGCTGGGCTGAGGGAAGTCAGCAGAGTAACTGGCTGAATGCTATCTGCATGCACACCTCCACTTGCCCTAAACACATTGCACTTACCTGGGAGCATCCTCCAACAGCTCATGACTCCCCATTAACAATCTGAGTGTGGAACATGCACATTGTTATCACAACTGTGTACAACGTAGGTAGGTAGAAGGCTAAAGCACTTTCATGCTGCCACAGTGGCACCCACATTTCACTCTCACTGCTGCTGTGGATGTCTATAAGTCACTATAAGAAACTATCTGATTAACTACTGTTTTAATCTCTTAACCTCTTACAAATGCCTTGCAATCTGAACTTAAAACCTCTTTCCATTTTACTTCTTGGATACTCAAATCTTTTACCTGTATGAAGGATTTTCTTTGTTGTTCTTTATGCATGCTGAATTTTTGTAAACTATTTAAAGTCTGGATTACTTCAAGGACCGCACTTTTCTGGATAAGAGCTCAGCCTCTGTGCAAAGGTTCCTTCCCTCAGAAAGTAGTTTTAATTCTGTAAATGAGTGTCACCTTGGAAAATTTGACAAAACCACCTTGACCTTGGCAGTGTACATTCCTCGTCTTCCCTTTTGACACACAACTGTAGAGGTCCATTCACTTTGTTTTCTAGCCTCTGAGATCTGCCTTTCTCCTGCAGCTACAGACTAAATTATGGTATTATATGACATAGAATATGGTATCTACCATAATATTGGTATCTATGGCTTCTATATAGCATATAAATATTTCATTCCATATTTGTCTAAAATTTTGTTCTTTGTGTTCTCAGCTTGCATTTATCCAGAAGAGATAACCATTTCCCTTATGTCAGCTCCTGCAACTCTCACTCTGGTAAAAGACAAGAAGACAATAGTATTTCAACCAGCTGAGAATATGCAACTGAAAGAGCAAACTGCTGGGAAGAGGTGGGCCAGAACTTCCCTGTTTTGTTCACCAGCATGGTAAGGTATTGCTTTGGCCTAGTCCAACCTGAAACAGCCTGGGACTGACCCACCTGAGTTACTGCTTTTGTCCTCATGGCATTTTGCCAGAGTTGCTGAACCCTCTGATTATAAAAGAGCAAGGAATGGGTGTTCTTTGGGTGGACTCCAGGATGTTGGAATTAGTTCTTTATCTTGGCCCACACAACTGAATTTGTTGCCCTGCTGGGGCATACTGGGAATAAAAAGGTTTGAAATGGAACGAGCTCTGCTTCCCCCAAAGATCCAGAGAAAAAAAGGCGTGAAGAGTCTTTGAGCTGTCATCATTCACCCACTCCAACCCAGGCTTAACAATGCCATTTTGTAAGATAAGCAGTAAGAGGGAAGGGCAGGCACTGACAGGGTGGGTTCGTGGAGCAGGGCACTAGCAGTTGGGAACAGAGCCCAGCAGCTCACCGAGGTCAATATGCTACTTGTAAGACCGAGATAGCAGGCACTGACAAACTGAACACTACCAGGAGTTTCTGTTTGTGTTGTTATTGCTCAAACTGACACTCAGTCTTTGACACCTGGAGTAGCTTTGAACTTGTATCATTTTAAACAGGCAGATTTTTACTTGGTGTGAATCTGAGTGAGTACAGATTGCATAAATGCTGAGGGAACTGGGCACATGCAACTGGCTGGGTGTCACCGGGACACGCAGCGTGTCTGGCTTTGCCCGTCTCTGAGCGACTTCTGGAACCTCTGACGTGACTAGATGTAATCTGGTTTGTTCTGGTGATGCATGCCCTCAGGTCACATCTTGTGCGTAACACAAGGTGACAGTGTTAAGGAAGCAGGACATACTGGTTAACCCAAATCAGCAGATTTCAGTTTTAAAGTTTATAGTAAAAGTTTCCTTTAGGAATACCTCCTTTTTCCCCTCACTATTTTCATTTGTTAGTGAACAAAATTATGTGCTCGGGTCAGCAGCGCGCTTGGCACATGCCTGTCCCAAGGAGAAGGATAAAGCAATTATACTTGCAGCCTTGCAGCACGAGAAGTACCAGCCTGCAGCCCAATTCTCACCAGACCTGTGTGTCCATGTTCCTTGGAGTCAAACATCTCTATAGCCAGACTTGCACTAAATTTACACCACCTACAGACAACACCATAGCATTAAAAGCATGTCTAAGGTTGGAATGCGCTCCAAAAATACCAAGTGCCTCAGCCCAGGTCAGTGTGTCACAGCAGCTGCTGCACACGCCAAGGGAAACACCTTCCCACTGGTTTTGGTGCAGTTTTGAGGTGCTCAGTGGCACAACAGCATTTGAGTCCTGTTGGCTTTGCCCATTCCCACCAGAGCAGGGCAGCACACCCCAGCACACCCACCTCAAACCTGTTAGCCTAGGATCAATTTGCCCATTCAGGAGAGAACTTTATAGGACCTTTTCCCTAAGCACTTGGCTGCCCATAGTCCTCTCCCACTCCCCAGCCTGGCCCTCCCGTCACACGACCCTGACCCCTGCTCCTGCTCCTCAACCCACCAGCGTCTGGCCATTACCTCACACAGCCAGAAGAGGCCTCAGGCGCCATGTTCCAGCTTCCCTCAGTGGATCACCACAGCTCCACCCCGGGCCGGCCACAGCTCCACGCCCGACCCGCTATAGGTCCTTCTCCTACCCCAGCCCTGCTCTGGGCAGGAGTCTGCGGTGACCAGCCCAGAGAAGGCCTGTCCTGCTCCGAGGGGGACGGCCCCCCACACTGGGGGGCCCATGTCACCCCATACCCTGAGGGGGAACACATGGCCCTGCACCAAGGGCTAGGCCTTGCCTACTGCGCACCATCTTGGATAAACACGATATTCTCTGTTCCTTCCTCTTACAAACCTACCGAGGATGAGCCTGCGGACGGCAGGCAGTTACCCGTCCTCGCCACCTGCAGGGAATCCCTGTGAGGATTTAAGGAGAAGACACAGCGCCAGGCGTGTGCAATAACCCCAGAACCCACTCGAGGTCACGGTTGATGCATTACAAGGTCGAGCCGGCCTGTTTCTATTTTAGCTGGAAACGCCTTACGCTTTAAGAGCAGTGAGTGCCCAGGTGACTGTCTATAGTAGAGACGAGTCCTGCCCGAGGGCACCCGTCCACCCAGCAGTCCTGACCATCGCGATGCCTTTGACATCTCTGCAGCCCTGCACATGAGAGCAAAGGCAAACACTTGTGTTTCTGGGCTGGCCGAGCTGAACCTATTCTGGCGAGACGGAAACGATCACTTGGGCTTTAAATGAAGCTGGGTACGGGGTAAAAACAGTGTCTTCTGGGGCTTGAAATCCCAAGTCTCAAGTACTGGAGAGCAGGTTGCCTCCCCTTCCCGAGCCAGGGCCCTGTGCCACCTAACCCCTTCCTGCCACCCCAGACAACACCTTTTTCATTTGTTTAAATGGGGATGAGACACATTTTCCCTAGGGATATATATTACATTGGATGGTGAGGAAATCTGTTCCGATTTCTTCTTTCTTAGAGCTAAGGAAGGAGACACTTGCAGGAAAAAGTTTTCAAAGAGAGGCCAGGACTAAATGGCACATCTGTACCGCAGGAAGCAGAGAAGGAAAAGATAAAAGGGTGGAAAAGTCTCAGGGATAAAATGAGATGGATACTGCTGAACAGGGGAGGCAGGTAGAGAAGTGCAAGCAGACAAAGCAATAAATGCTGGCAGCTCCTGTGATGTTTTGACATTGGAAGCAAGGATGAAGTGGCACTTGATGTACCTCATGATAGTGAAATGACCCAATTAGTAAAGGCTAAGACTGGCATCTCAGTGAGATGAATCTACCATGTGGGAGAGAGATCTGCAGCTGGAGGCTAGATGTGCTTGGAAAGAGGAAGAGGGACAGGACGATTCCTCTATCTTCCTGATACAGAAGGTGGAGAAACACCAGCAGTGGGAGGTAAGGGCAGTAGCAGAGCTTGTAGGGATGGACAGACAGCTCATGGGAGACCACAGGTCCAAAATAAAGAGCACCTGGAGGAAGCAGAGGTCAATTCAGGACAGTCAACAGAAAGAAATAAAGGGTGAGTAAAACTACAGTGATGAAGAAAGCAGGCCAGTGCTTTCCTTCACATACTATCCACCGAGTAGGAGAAAGCAGGAGATACGCCCACAAAAGGCATGTTTTCCTGCGTAGCGAAAGTTCACAGTTAAAAGCATCCCAAACTGTGAACATTTCCGTCTAACAAAATGCATGGCACAATTTGAGATAACAGGTCTGCAGTTTCTATGTAAGAAAGTTCCAAATTAGTTTTAGTTCTCAGGCATAGGGGACATCCCTGAAGCAATGAATGTCCATGGGTATCACCTGGAAGAGATTCTGTGAGTGGTTAAAGCAATGTGCCCCTAGCAAGAACTCAAAGCAAAATATTCCTATTAATTGGAGAAAATTTGTTAAAATCCATGTTGCAGAAAGGGAGCAAAGATCTGTCCTATATTCATTTACAACAGTAATTCACATAAGTGGAACTAAACTGCCATAAAACTTTTGAAAAGAGAGCTGGCCTTGTGTTTTGGCAGCTTTTCTTTAAGTTAGATTTTTATGGCTTGGATAATTGTTCCACTTGCTGTTCTCCCCTGAAGAATCCTGATGGGCTTCACGTTAATTTCCTGAAAGTCAGGAATCAAGTGAAAATGTAATTTTACCCTTGCTAACAGCTGGAGAACCAACATCAATTTCAGCAGCTTGCTGAGTAATGAAATTAGAGGACTCACAACTGACAGAAACCTGACATGAGTGAGTTGAAGGGCAGTGCCATCACTTTTATTTAACCCACTGATGCAGATACCCTTCAGATACAGCTCAGAAAGGCAGCACTGGGCATATCTTCTGAATCTTAAAGGAGGATTATATTCACAGAAGATACAATGGTAGATTACAGAAATAAAGCTTGGTTTGAATTAAACTATGAGCCAAAACACAAAGGAAGATACTCGATAAGCTCTAATGTCTGTACATGAACAGCAGCCATCTGCACAGCTCACGCCTACAAGATCTAGGAGTAGGAAAGGTTCACTGGGAAAGTTAGTTGCACTCATCAGTGCCAACTATTCACCTGGGAAGCTGCCAGACCCAAGTTTGCTGCTCTTAAATTTAGCATCTATTTATAATTATTTCAGAAGATACTGGACAACCTGCACCATCATTAGCCAGAGTTCAATTCTGTTGTACAACTTTCTGGAGCAAGGCCTGAAGGGATGCTCCTCTACAAGACAACTGACTTGGAGTGAAACAATGCTCAGTCACCTTCTAGCTGTCCATGAAGTTCCCAATTGCTGTGGACCTACTACCCTCCATAAAGCTCAAGAGAAAAAGTGCTGAATTTGCTACTCAGCAGTCGCCGCACAGTCTGAAGTTAAGGATTTATTTGCGGTCACCAGGCCTATAAACAGGTAGAGAGTGAAAATAACCCACTGAGCAAAGACAAAGGTGTCTCCATCACTCATTAAAGAGCCAGTTTTTAAAACACAGACCTATGTTTTACAGGTATTAGATTACTGATGCTGTTGCTATCAGGTACACATAATTCTTCTGGGAATAATTTAGCCTGATATCTCCATTTTCCAAAACTGAAAGCTCAGCTGAGGGCTCTGAGCTGACAGCTCTTTAAATGTGTGGCCTCAAAAGTCAACAAATGCTTTTGGATTGGTTATTGTACTGCTTATTTGGCACACCCCTTTCATCCAGAGCATCCCAAAGCCTTTGCAAGGATGAACTAAATGGAGCTTTCAGTGTCTGAGATAGGCAGATAGATAACAAACCTGGAGAGCCTCGTGGGACAGAGAGGAAACTGGCAGTAGCTCCAGCTCACAGGGAAAGAACCCTGCCACATTCGTCACCTTTACTGTATGATCCAGGTATTTGGAAAGGCAGAAAAATACAAAAGATTTTGCCTTACAGCCAGAAAGCCAGAAACTGTGTTTCTGTCCCACTGTTCACCTCCTCCTCTTTTGGGTGCAGATTATACACAGCCCTGTGCATTGCTGCTCGCTTTCCAAGTGTTGAAAATAAGAGCAGTAAGATATGCCAGCCAGAGGCAAGAATGCAACCTGGGCTCAGCTCAGGTAGAAGGACTTCATATTCTCCAGAGACTGTAAGAAGGCTGACGGTTTTGAGACACTCTGTATGCTGGGTGGTGCAGGCTTCAGTGTCCGAGGCATCATGACGAGGCTTTCCTTGCAAGGGAGCTGTGCTCAATGTTTCATATGAAAGAGCTACCGCCGTTAAAAGCATCTCAAGTACAATTCACTGGGAAAAGGATGCTGAAAATAATTAGTGACTTGAATTTTTATGCCTTGGAAATTAACTGAGCTTAAAAATAACCCAAGCATATTTAACATCTTAAAGAGAGACTGCACAGACTGGCAGCTGTAAGGCTATGGTCTATATTACAAGCATTTGCCCTTTGCCTTCATGATCTTTCTGCACATAATAAGGAATAAAAGGACATCCAATGATCAATTTTTCTTTAGCAAAGAAACCCTGTAGGAGCAGCAGATAGCACAATGATGCCCTTATCTTACTTCCCCTTCGCAACCATCACACCAAGTCAGCTCACATAGAGGATGAAACATGCCTTTCTGCCACTGGTAACTGCATGTTTACTAACGTAGGGGTTGGGTTTATTTTATTCCACCCAAAACCATGATCTGCCACATACTTGGTAATATTGTTTGATTAGAAAATCTGATATTGGAAAGTGGCCGATTAATTTATTATTTGTAAAGCCGGTCCTGAGTTTGAACTAGACTGCTTTATATGGCAGAATATTTATTTACCACTAACATACAAGAACCTCCTTTTACATCACAAATTAGAGATGTAGGCAAAGCATGTACTGGGAACATGCTCCTTGCAGGATAAGCATGTTTATGGATTGGAAGAAACCCACCAGGTTATTAATGACTATCTTTTGAACTGATGGGCAGCAGCAACAGCAATGTTACTTCCAGACATCTGATTTATGTGGGCATAGAACTGCTCATTAAAATCCATAATGTTTATTTGCGATGTGCAGCTGGTAGGGATTCCCCGAGATCCAGTTCTGCCAGCAGGTATAGTTTTCTGCTGGGTAAGATCTTCCTGTCATCAGCAGATTAAACAGTTATTTTTCCATGCAACTGCAGGGCAGGTGAGCAATGTCTTTATAGGGAGAAAACCACAATATTAAAATTAAACTGTAGAGCTATAAAGGCCACACCACCTTTCCTCAATACTGAGCCAAAAAAAGAGCTTGGTCAGATGCAAACTCCTGACTTATAGTGCAGACTTCAATATAATGTGAAATGGGAATTCTTCAGAACATGGTATCTACAGTGCAAGTACCCAAAAAGGAATTTCTAGCAGAAATCCTGTTCCCTGTTACATGCTGGCAACACTGCTTCTCTTCTGCTTTTACTCCTCACACAGATGTATGAAAAAAATCGAGGGCAACACCCAGAGACATATCTGTATTTGAATTTCATTCAGGTCCTAACCTAACTGTATGTTATATTGCTCCTTGTCCCTAATTCTTGCATAAAGTATGTATTAGCTTCTTTTGCACACCTAAATCCTGTGAGCTCATCTCCTGGCACTAGTGCACATGAAGTGTACAGAACAGCATGAGCTTTATGCTGCTCCAAGTCCTGTGCTCCTCGGGGGTCCATTTTCCCCCCACAAAATAACTTTAGACACAGTATATCTCAGGTTATATAGTCAAACAGACCCTGAAAGACTGCAGAATATGAGAGTCAACCATCAACTTCTTACTGCAGCACAGAATCTGATCAAGAAAAAAAGCCCATAAGGTAGCATAACCCCTTTACACCTAACATTGGAGGCATCAGGATATGACTTAACTACAAGAGACTAGACTGCCTGGGGTACTAACCATCTCCACAGTAAATGCTACTATGCAGTGAGAAGCAGAATGCGAACAAGCTGATTTCTCTGTATGAAACAGCATGAAGTTCTGTGCAGGCTCCAAAATCCTTCCAGGATTTTGTGAACACAAACATGTGATTGACCTGCTTGGAGCTCCATGCTGCTCTGACTACTCAAGCTACTCAATTTTAAGCTGGTTCAGAATTAGATGCATATCAGTCATGCTTTTGACTTGAATTTAAAATTAACCGAACTGTCCATACAGTCAACTCATGAAATAAAACCATTGCCAACAAGAAGCTGCTTTCATATAAAAGAAAGAGGATGAGCATTTATAAAGAAAAGAATGTTATTCTTTAAAGTACTCACTGTCTCAGCCTCCATGCTTTCTCCAGCATAGCTCCTGACTGTCTCCATACTCCAACACCACTCTTTGCTTGCCCATGTTTGTGGAAGGAACACTGCTCTCAGTTTATGCCACTAGCAACATCAGTCTCCTAGAGAAAGGCCTCTTGCTCCTCCTGGAGCTTGTCCTACTGCGGAGAGGAGGTTCAGAAGTAATCAGACAAAATATAAGCACCTGGCCAGTGCAGCTGGCCTGGCCCCATGGCCTGCCCCAGGGGAAAAAAGGGGCTTTAGGTGGAATGGCACATTTTAACCTAAGACAGAAAAGCACTTTCACCCTCCAGTAAAAGCACTGAACTTGGTACAAAGCAAAATCTGACTTGAAAAACTCTAGTTTCAAAGAAAGTATGGTTGTGCTACTGTCAATACGTGGCTTAGAACTTACCAGGTGGTAGTTAACTTCCTGTGCCAAGAGGGATATCAGAACCTTGCCATGATGAGTAGTGGTTCTGTCTCAGTATCACCAACAGAAATCCTTGACTTAAGTAAGGAACTAAGTGTCTGGGGCATTTCACACACCCTCACAAAAACCCCACCAAACAAACCCACCCCAACAGCAACAACACAAAACTAAAAAATCCACCCACAAAAGGCATACATCAAGCACCCCCCAAAAAAACCCATAAACCAGCAACCCAAAACCAAACACATCACGCATCACACAAAACCCAAAACCAACCCCCCAAAAGCCCCACCAAAACAAACTGCAGCTTCCCACCCCCCAGAAAAACCCTGACAACAACAAAAAACCCAGAAAAGCGTCATAGCAGATGGTAGGATTAAGTGCACACAAGTCACTTTAGGCTAAGAATTAAAACTAAGTAAGATAGAGCAGAAGTGAGAAATGACATCAGCAGCAGCATGTGTGTGTTTATGACTTCTTGAAGGGGTGCAATACACTCAGATATTTCCTTCAGATGTCCCATCACACCCCTTATTATTTTTAATAAGTTCTTATTCTTTGTAAGCAAGAGCACCCTGCAATATATGGGACATTTTCCCAGTCTTATCCAAACCACTTCAGCATTTATATTCTCAATTGGTTTGGGTTTGGGTTCTTTTTCAGGACTGATGCAGGTGTATTTCTTTTTTAACATAAAGAAAAATAAAATCCTATAGGTAGAAGTTTGATATTCTGACTGTCAGCCCAGGAGCTCTTAACAGATGTTTAATACCAAGAATCCCTGGACTCTGCAGGTTATTAATGTACAAGCACAGACATTTACAAATAAAAATAAAAATCTTAGAGGCTTTTCTTCAGAAAATTCTCTTCTTTTTTTTTTTTTCCCCTTTACAGTAACAAGTGAGTAACCAACAGCTCCCTGAGTGACACAGGCTTGTCTCTGAGGAGCTGGACACACACTGGGCTCTGAACCCAGGCAGCTGATCTCCCAAGGCAGAAAGCCAGCTTTGCCTGCTACAAGTTTTTCCATTTTCTTTCCCAAACCTACAAATATATTCCACATCAAAGTCTGTTAGGAGTTAGGGGGAAGAACATCTAGTATGGACTGACAGCTACTCTTTGGAATAACTTCAAGAGCTGGAGTAGGAGGGCTCTGTGCAGGAAGACGGGGAAGTAGGGATCTGGAGGCATCTTAAGGCCTGTGAGCTGCGCTGCAGTTACTTAGTGTAAAACCTGACATCTCCGCTGTAAATGAAGCATTTTTAAAGCTATCCTTCCTTAAGAGCAGAACGAGTCTCTATCCTGCCCAACAGTGCAGGTTCTCTTGGAGGGTTTCTTCTAGCAAAATGGCCAGCAGAGAAACATGGAATAGCTTCTGGCATGCAGCAAATTCTCTTAGTGTTGAATTACTGTGGAGGTTGGCCTGCATAAGATTTACATACCTTGTAAACTAGAGATTTATGGAGAAAATAGGTTGTAAATAGGTATTGTGGCTTCCTGAACATGAACTTTATATTCATTGTGAATTAAGCATGTTTTAACGTGGATATTTGCGAAGTTTCCAAGAGGAAGTTAGATTAATTTTGCTCCATTTCTGACCCTCTGTGCATCACTCACTCTAGCAGCCAATGTTTGGTGAATTTTAATCTGCCTGGGATTTTTAAAAGTAAGTATTGAATAAATAAGTAACTCAATAATCAATGTGTTGGCTAATGTCCCAAGGCATGATTAACCTGCCTAAACCAGGAAGCAGAGTTCGAAGTGCTGAGCTGCATTCTGTACTGGTTTAATCTCCTCCCAGCTTAAGGAAACCAAACTCCCCTTGGTAAAATCTTTCAGCAATGAGATTATTTAGGGGGCTTTTGTTTAATGAGTTAATATAAATTACTTGTCATCTAAGCATGAAAATAAGTGTGCCTTGTGCCTTCTTGTGTCTCAGAGCAGCATGTATCTCAGCTCATCCTCACTCTTCAAAATACACTTTCAGTATAACTTTTCATTGGAAACAAATGCCCAGGAATGCATGTCTGCAGTTGAACTGCACCCAATTCATATATCTGTTAAGTACTTTGAAATAGAGTCACATTGATAAAGATTTCAAATTCACAAACCAGGCCTTCATATCTTGTTTTGCTACTGATTCACTGTGGCCCTGTGCAAATCATTTCATCTCTGTGGCAGTCTCCCCTCAGACCCTTCTCAATAGGTCTTCATGTTGTTAGGACCAGGACAGTCTCTAACCATCTTTTAGAGGTGGTGAATAGCCTTGCCTAGTTATCAGCAAGTTTTAGTTGCGAATCCTAATAAAAAATAACTTTCCACTTGTTTCTAAGGTAAAAACCAAACCAAACCAAACCAAAACCTTTCCAAACTGTTTCAAAGTATCTTAACAAAGTATTTTCACTGAAGTCTGGTCAGAAGCCTTTCTTATCAATTTCTCAGCTTTGCAGCAGCTGAAATCAATTCAGATTTAGCAGTGCACTACAGTAAATCACAGTTTCCCTCTCTTCCCCTTCTCATTTTTCAACACTAACAATACCTGTAGGATTACTAGACAGTCTCTGTTAACCTGCTGCTGGTGCTAACATTCCACTTGAAGTCAAACACCATCTTCAGCACCTGATTCTGCTTGGAGCTATGAAAATGACTACAACATGTAAGGAGGAGATGCAAGCATGGGTTTAGTGCTAAATGCATCCAGTCTGGAAGTGGTCCCTAGTCCCTAAATGAAGCAAATGGTCAGAGTGTTTCTACACACACTGCTCAGGGCTAGCCTTGCTTTAGGTCAGGTGTTTGTCCAAGTCTTGCCTGGGCTTCTCAAGGGATCATGTGTCCGTAGGACATCACTATAATTTTCTTCTGGATTTGGTTTCTGTTGTGAGGATTTTTACCCAAAGCATTTGAAAACAACTCAATGCTTTCCTTATAGGCCTCAAGGATGATAGGGTTTTGGAATAAATCCAGATGTGTGTACTTGTGCCTTGTATTTGAAGGTGCAAGTCTTTCCAGGATAGCAAGGACTGTACAGGACATGGAAAGGTAGACCTGGCCTGGTCTCCTGCACTCTGCACACTGGGAAGGGCTCCTGCAGTGAGATACCCCAGGCCTGCACAGAGCCCATCTCAGAAAGAGACAAATGGTTCATTCACAGCAAAAGCAGTACCCAAGAGTGAACACATGCACAAAGGGGTAAGGATCTCCAAACAGACCAGAGGACTACGATATAGCCTGTACAGGCATTCCACAAGGGTTTCATGTTGATAGTACCACACAAAAATGGAAGAAGGTGCAGTGTGCATTCACCCTTGGTATTTATAATCTCTGTTGTAGTAACACTCACAGAGTTCGCACCGTCTGTATTCCAACAGCTAAAGGAACGATAAACACAAAAAATAACACTTGTGAACAAAACCCAGTTGAGATTGAAGTAGTATTTCTACAGAGAAAAGTACAGATCTACTGACACAGCATGAAAATCCCAACACACATGACCTTGCAGTTCCTAAGCCTACTAAAACGGTGCTATACAGAGGACTACATTTTTTTTTCTTTACAATTCAACACGATTGTATGCAGCAAAACACAGCAAATCTATTCTGAGGACTGGGAAGTCTGGAATTGCCTCACAGTAAAGGGAGACCATCTGAACGACTCTGTGCTGAAGCTGTGCCTTTCTAAATGCAGCAGTGAAACAAAACTGGTCACTAGGTGGTGGTGATGAACCACTACAGAGCTGCCAGCTACATGCTCGGTTAATGAGCTCCAAAGCACTGTGGAGAGGGAAAAAAGCTAAATATTGAAAGTACTAACATTTAGCTGGTACGTGTAGAGCTTTATTTCAGAATTCATTGTAGATACTGGTGAGTTTGTCCTCCTCACATGCCTATGAGGATGCTGCACTTATCTTCCATGCAGGAGGGAGGGAGGTTCAGAAGCACAGGGCTCTTCCAGGAGCCCTTGGAGCTGTTGGGCTGAGGAGGATCCCAGGAGGGATCCCAGGCACGGTCTGCAGTCTCTCTGGGGAAAGGGAGGCATATGCTCTCTGCATCATCTTTAAGCTGCATCATCTTGAAGCTCCTCTCTGAGTATCACAGCAACACTGATAGCAGGGGCTGAGTGGAAGAAGGCAGGGCCTTCCACCACTTCATGGCTATATGTCTACTGGACATGATGAAAGAAATGCTGGCATGGTGTCTGCATCTGAAAAGGGATTATGCAGGCTGAGAACCCTCCATCTCCCAAACAACTGTACACAAGCTGCAGCTTAATGTTTGCCTAGAGTCCTTGGTTTAGGAAGGAATAGACTCATATTTTCACAGCATCCCTCAGTCTTTCACTCAGGGTAGCAAACTATGCTGTATCAGATAGAATATGATTTTTCTACCATAAGTTTTTTCACACAGGGTCCATGTTTTATTAACACTACCATGAAACCTTTACATTCCTCGGAGGAAAGAATTCTAGACCACGCTTTGAGAGCAAGACCTTAAAATCCTCTCCATTGTCTTCATATTTCTAGAAGCAATGTGTTCTCCCTACCCCCTTTGGGCAATCAGTCCAAGATGAAATAAATGAAGGGACGGTTGGGAGCAATGCAGCAAGATTGCAGCACGAAGTTAAATGATAAAAGCAATCTGTTTGGCTTTATTTAAATTTCAGTCCTCACATTAGAGACTACAATAAAGCTGAAGGTCAAGCACTGATAAGCACTGTTGAAGTACAGCAGCCATGCTATCCGTCCCTGTACCACTGGCCTGCTGCAGTAATTCCAGTGATGGAGACAGAAACTACACCAGGATGGGAGATTCAGGTACTATCTTGAGTCACCCACGATGGAGTATTTCAGCCTACTCTTTCTTTTCTTCCCTTCACATAGCTGACATACTGTCTTTCAGCCTTGTGTCCCCTCTGCAGAACCTTTTGCTTTCTAGCCATCTGCCCACTGCAGCCAGCTGGGAAGACACAGACATCTGGATGTCTCAAAGCCCAGCAAGTATTTTCAGCAAAACTTTTCACACGCTCCTAGCCTGCCTTCTGATGAAAGAACTTGTGATGCAGAGCCCGTTTAACAGCAGGAGTAGCAATGGGAGTAATAGGGTAGTGCAGAGCTAACTGTGGTGCTTAGTGACTGTGACACTCTGTGACATTGACTGATTAAGAGGCTGAAACACTGAGTGTGGCACTGGGCTGTTAAGAATAAAATGAACTTTCACTTCTCATTCGTACACATCCATCACTACCAGACAAGTCTTAGCTTTTGTAGTAACGACTGCATTTCTTTTGTGAGAGAGATACAAGTCAGATGTAAATGCAGTTTCTTCTATAATTTCAAAACCATTTTACTTCATCAACATTTTTTGAAAGGATCCTTAAGAAATAAAGCTCTTTGGTAACACAGCTGGGTTTCAGCATGTTCAGCATCTCAGCTCTCAAAGCCTCTTCCTTGTTTGGCTGAGAACCTGGCTAGAGATTTTGAAGTGAGTGGCTGTGTGCTGATGTTCCCTTGAGGATGCAGCAGTCAATCCCTGTGCAGGATGGCTGTCAGCACCTACCAAAACACCAGGGTCTTGCCTGGATCTTTAAAGCTAAGAATACTCTGAAGCCCTGCCTCGGACAGAGTGCATTATCTGGACACTATAAAGGGCATCTCTATGGAATCAGCTTGTGCATTACAGGGTGCTCCCAGGTTTCTGTACTGTCCTATGCGTACATCTCCAACTATTTTGGCTTCAGTATAAACCAAGATGGTAGCTGTGTGATTCAGGGCCTGGCTAATGAAAGTGAGAAAGGTCTATGTATTAGATGTTGGCAGTTTAGATAAGATAGAAGGAGACTCCTCCTTACTTTGGCTTCTGCCTTTAACCTTAAGGGATCCACATGCTAAGAATTCTTCCTGTGATATTACTGCAGCCTTGGGCTGTTGTAGGAAGATGCCTGAAAACTTCATCAGGATACCAAGTCACAACGCTGAATCAAAAGAAGAAGCCAAAACAAGCTTCTAGAATATAAGCATTATCTTCAGGAATAATGACAGTACCGTGAGTTTCTGAAGAGGTAATTGTCCTCAGCAGACACTCAGGAAGACAATATTACAAAGTCATTTAATAGTGCAATTTGAAAGTGTCACTACATAGAGACAGTGGGTATGAAAGCACAAAGATCCACTCAGCTAAATCTTTAAAGAAGCAAATAGTCATCAGCTGAACCATATACTGCCTAGACTGGCTCATAAGCAAGTGCTTTGCTGGACCAAATCCCTTGGTACTGTTGGATTGCCATGTAGGTACCATATTACAGTTTCCAGCACTGAGCTCTCTTGTTCAGATCATAAAATGACTTGGATTTTTTCAAATTAGTTGACACAGAGCCCTCAGCTGCATCTGGCTCCAGTCTACTTCGAGCTCCCTTTTCCCCTCTATCCCAAATTTGGCCTATCTTCAAAAAAAAGTTAAAAAAAGGAATTTACATCATGTTCAAATTAGAGGCAGATTCCAGGAGAATTTCATCCATCCATCCAGGACATTTCAGTTGTTTGAAACATGACATTCCAACCTCCATCACCCTCCTTACAGTGCTGCCACAACATCTGAGTAAGAAGATGGCTACTGAAAAAGCTATTTAGGACTATTCCCATGACGTTAACTGCAACATCACTTGCCTAGTTCCCCAATTCATCCTCCACAGTTCCTCTTTCAATCTGTCTGATCCACTCACTGTATCTTGTCATAACCTATACTCCAGCTGCTTCAGAAACGGACAGCCTGTCACATAATTACACATCATCTGATATTATGGTGTTCCAAAATGCCACGGCTGTACCAAAGAGCACAGGATCTTCACTGAAAGTGAGAAATAGGGGCTCCAGAATGTTAAGTGTTGTTTAATTTGGAACTTTATTAGCCTCAGGTCAAATATGATCCAAATGCAGACATCAACCAACAGCATTTGAATGATTAATTTATTTGCCAATTTTTACTATTGTGCTAATGAACTACCCAGATAGGAAACAGCAGCTTCAGTTGTTACAAGATAAACACGTTGCTCTAGTTCCCTAACAAGATGAGCAAAACTTTTTATATTCTTGATCAAAATAGACCTCAAAAGCAAAGTTGAAAGTCACCGTTTGCTGATGTCCACGCTTTCAAGTTAAAATTAGCTTCCAGCGAGTATACCCATAGCAAAAAATACCCCTTGATGCCTGTATGTTCATACAGGAGGAAATACAAAGAGGGTGTGAGCAGAGCCAAAGCTAATCCATTCAGCAAGTTGAACAGCTATCTGCAGAATGCTCTTTTGGAGTAGTCAATCAGCACAGGCAGCTATGATGCTTTCCTCTTCAAAGAATGCTGGCCTTTCATCTAGGCTGGCTTTGTGCATAAGAAGAGTATTTTTAGCAATGCATCGAGTGATTTGACATTGAGAGAACTGAGGGACATTGTCAAACTGGGAAAACTTGGATTGTTAGTACTTGTCTTATACTTGAAGACTTTCTGGGCCTAGAGAATAGCTTTCTCCTCTGATACCAGTCTGGAAGCATTCATAGACACTATAGTTATTTAGATTTCTACATCATGCATTTAAAAGAAACCTTGATACTCTCATACCATTTCCCAGTCTTCCCGGAGAATGCTAAAATATTCCTGTGTGGACATCCCTTCTCCTGTTTCATATCCAGGATTTAAGGAGACAGAAGGTCAAAGATGTTGGAAACTGCATGGTGCTTTAGTGGTATAAAACACAAATAGAACCAAATTTGTCTGCAAATACAACCCAGTTCCCCTGGGAGTACAGACTCAGCACAGTAGCTGCATCCCTGTGGAACTTGCAGCCTCTGGAACCTGAGATTTCACGAGTAAAGATGGTTTCCACAGAAAATCTCTGTTCCTTGGTCATCCCTATTGCAGAAGACAGACCTTTGGAGCCATAGCATACAGACAACTTGATCTAGTGTGGGCAAGAAACTGCCCCGTCCCAGGAGCCCTGTGATGTGGAACATAGAAAGCTGTGGCTAGAGGGTGTCTTTCCCTCATTGTTCCTGCTGACCACAACTGCTCTATACCAGAGATACCTAACCAGGGCTTTGGACCAAGCAGATACTGCCAGGGTAATACTGCATACTGATATTATTACAGTCTTAAAAGGAGACACCCAGGTAGATGTAGACAACATATACAGTTATAAAATCGTATGTTCACCTTCACTACCAAAGCCTTTAGCTATCACAATAATATTCTACCACTGCAAATCCCAAATTCTGTATCTAGCTAATTAGGAAGCAAGTGTTACACCATAAAAACCAGATCTGTCCCACTGGTGCCTATTTCAAGATGAAAGCCTACAGTCCTTAAAAAACTATTCAAATGACAGCATTCTTAATGTCTAACTGAAAAATAAGAGAGAACTAATCAATATGCACAGACTTTCATGAACCAGAAGTCTTAAATTATGACTGCTATTAATTGTATATAATTGAAATTATAAACTCCAAGATAAATCTTATCTCACTTGTAAATCTTAACAAATATTTCTTCCTAACCTTTATAAATAAGTCCTTGTACATAAGCAGTTACAGATTAATGCAGATCTATGGATGCAACTTCTTTGCAAATGAACCTATGTTAACGTCACTGTTATTTATAAATCCTAGGCTCCATTTTTTTTTCAGTGTAGCAGGTTATGGATCAAGGCATTTTGTTATTGTTTGGCGTATAGGCCTTTAGAGTCAGACACTGGCTCTATAATCTAATTTCCCCAGAGATTATGTAACAAAAGTGATAAACTTCTAGTTAGTACAGCAATGGTTTGACAGCTATAATATTTTCCCCAGAAGAAAGTAATTTGAATTTCTATTAAGACACATCACTGTAGCTTTCCTTATAAACTGCTGGATTAAGCTTCCTGATTGCTCTGTGTGCACATTTGCCCAAATGAACCAAAATGTGGAAATTAAAAATGTAGGAAGAGAGAAGCTTATGCATTCCATTGACCTTTATATTAGTTAAGCATTGGAATTCTAATATATGTATGATACATACTTGAATTAAAGTATAAATCAGAACTCTGAATTTCTCAGATTTATGAGCCATGTATCACTGATGCTTCATTCCAAAACCTTTCAGCCAGCAGGCACCGTTGTGGAAGCGTGTTGCCGTATGACATCCTGCTACATGCTGATAGTTAAAGAGCACACAAACTAAAGGTGAGAACTTCTGGCCAGTTCTTCTTTTCTTTAATTTAAATTTGAATATGAAGGTAATCAGAAGAAAATATTAGAGAAAATATTCTATCTGGCTGTGTAAATTAATAGTGATAGAGGAATCCAAGTCTTCTCTGTCTGCTTATACCTAATCATTTTATAGTACAGTCTGTCTGTATTTTCCGTCAAGCACAGGGTAATACATATATGCTCATCTTCTACTCCTGAGTAGAGAGTATATTCAGTTCTTAGTGCTGCACTTAAAGATACTGATGTAACAGTGGATCTGCTCTCTGCCCTAGTGCCATGGAAGGGAAAGGCTGCATTCCTCCTGTTTTCAACACCATTTCATAGGAAGCTATTAAAAACAAGCAAACAAACAAAAATCAATAATACTTAAAAAAGAAAACTACAACACCCCCAACCCCCCCAAAAAACCAAACCCAACATACACCCCAGCCCACCACAGCTCCCAGCCCCACACCAGAAACCACTCCTTCAGTACAACCTACTCATGGAGTACATGAGGCTCAGAATCTTGCCCACGTACACTTTTTATATAAGTGGAACACAACAAGCACATCTTTCACAAATAACCACTCTGGAGGCTGCTAAAAATACATATATAATTCCTCAGATTGGCTGTTTAGTACTTTCCCTTCACAAATCCTTTACAATAAGTTGTGTATTTATAGCAGCTGCAATACATTCATCACAATTGCCATTACTCACTACAGCATTTCCAGCATGTTCCTTTACTCCCCTACCTTTTGTTGTACTGCAAAGCCACACAATTCTAAAAGATGCTAAAAATTAACTCTGGTTGAGAAGACCTCATTCTGCATTTCCATTAACTCTCATTAGATTTCTCAAGTGAATAGACGAGTTCTGAAACACTGGTTTGGATGGAAGACTCAAGGTTTCTTGCTTGGATTGCACCTCTTAGGAAGGCAAACCAGACCATCCTTGTAACCCTGCTGCTCCTGAAGCAGTCACTTGGCTTACATAGCCCTCAAGATCTCAAGGACCCTGATCTGAAAGCTCTGTGAGTAACTGTGTTGCGTTGGGAAAGTGGGACTACAACAGAATTGAATCTCTGGTTGGAGAATGTCTGGAAGTTTGCTTAGTTCTGAAAGAAACCCTTGAGGAGTGGGGTTTGATGTTGGTCGTCCTTCTCCTGGCGGGGTGTTGGTACCCATCATCTTTCTGACTATTTCTGCTGATGAATGTAATGGAGCATTGTGAATTTTATTTAGTTTCAAATCAGCTGATGCTCCTCTTTCAAAGGAACCTTTATCCTCTGCAGCTGAGAAATAGTTCTGGCAACAGTTTATCATGAATGACAAAATCTTTAACAATACTGTTCTCATTCTGGCCTATGTATAGTACTTAGATGTTGTTTCCACTCAGAACAATGTTATCTGAGATGGCACAATAGTTTGGTTGTAGTGCTGTGAAGGCAAATATAGGAGCTGAGCCTCACAGCCTGTCTGCTGCCTGCAGACAGCCTGATCCTGCCTCCAAGGCCTTCAGATCCATGCAGGGACGATGGTCTAGAAGGCAAAACTTTAGCAGTGCAGGAAACATACAGAGATGCTACCAGTAACCCTAGAGTTAGATGGAAACTAGCCATTTGCACTGCCCATTGTCTTTGAAAAGCTGGGTTTTGCCCCTTGTGCATCCTAAAGTTTTTGCCTACATGTTTCACAAAACACTGCCTCAGCACATACCCTGACCTGCATTTGCTTCAACTCAGCATTTTCATGCCTTCTTTAGCAGCCAGGCTACATTGGTTACATAAATTTGTGACATAACTGAAGGCAGTGGCCATTAGCCATACTTCTGTTTCGACTTGTAAAACCAAAAACTTCTGCATAGCCAGGGGGAATGCTGAAACCAAGAGGGAAATGACAGCTGTAGTGTTACCTTCTCATATTATTGTGCACTATGTGATCACACTGTGAGGACATCACTAACTGCCTGCTAAAAACAGTCTACCTCGAATGCTAGTGCAGCATTAGTCAGTTTGCAGAGTCTGTTTTAGCACTAGCTTATGCAACCAAATTGATAATTACGCAAGATCATTGTGGGTATAACTCTGTAGAGATGGTGCTTTACATCAAAAATGACTTGTGCCCAGTACTCCAAGCCTGGCTGACAAACCAACTGGGGCTGCAGGCAGGAAAGGTGAAGAGATGCAGGTGTGGGAGCATAGCCTGTAAAAGTGCTGCAGTAAGAGAACTGCTAATTAATTCAATACCAAAATACTTGCTTAGGCAGAAAGCCCCTTCTGTAATCCACGCAGACTGAAACAGCCACGCTGCAGCTTCAACATTGCTCTGAGATTTGCAGCCTTTCCCTGAAAGACTCCAAGATTTCAATCTTAGCAAAGGAATGAGATAACTGCAAACCAGCTCTCCTCTGAGCCATATGTGGTGGTACCCCCTCTGGGCCCACGCAGCAGAGTTCCCACTCCTGTCCTTACAGCTAACTTATCTTTAGAAACTGTCCTGCTACCCATTTCCCTCCTGTCTCATTCACGAGAGCCCCTCCAGATTCCCACTCTGAAGGGAGCAGAATGCGTTAGTTTCCCTTCACATATTCATGGGGTACAGGGAATGTCGTTGTCACTGGTTGATGGTAAGCATTCAGGAAAGTCCAGTAATTTCAGGAGCACTGGCGTGCTCAGAGCCTTGGAGAAACAGCATGTATTTTATAGAACAGGTCTTAATTGTCTCTGACAACGTGCCCTTGACTCTCAAGGGCAGAGTCCTCTTTTCTCTGAAGGCTTGTTTCTGTGCGCAGGTCAGTTCCCTCTCCTGCCACCCTGGTTCCTCCAGTCATCCTTCCCACCCTGTCTGCTTTCCCTCCTCTGCTGGCAGAGCAGCCTCGTCCCCCTCCCAGCTACAGCTGACATTTCTTTCCAGTTACCATTATCCACTTTTGTCCTGGAAAACACTGGATAGTCATAGCTGCACTCACCACCCCTTCAAACACTTAGACCAAGAAAAGGGATTTCTTCCTGAGTCAACTCTTCTTTCCCCACATTACTGCAGAATACAGGCAATGTTTTAAAAGAGTTCAGCTCTGGCATGGTTGTTATTCCTCCCATTTCAAACAGATATGGAGAAAACCCCAGTGCAGGGGAAAGCAGTAAAAAAAAAAAAGAGAGAAAGAAACAATCTATCGTGAAAAATATCCTACAACCATAATCTAGTTGCCTAAGGTTACAGATGATATCTTCTGAAAGAAGGAATTAACCCGAAGTCTCCCAAACCTTGTGAGCATCTTGTAACCTATCTAGCCTGACAATCCTCTACTTACAGGAAAATGAACACACTTACTGCCTTAACAGACCACATGGATAAGGGACAACATTTAAAGGAAGAAAAAAAAAAGGAAAAAACCAAAAAAGAGGCAATTTTGTTCTTTCCTTACATATTCCTTGAAAGAAATAAAGCAGCATCTTTCAGACTTTTTGCCCATCTGTTTTGAAATTCCCTGTGAAAGCTTCTGATTGTCCTTGATAGCAGATGAGTTTATTTTTGGTTTCAGCTTACACTGCTCCATCACTTACAGGGTGAGATCAGCGACTGCTCCAACTTCATTAGTCTCAGTGCGGCATCTAACTGGGAGCAGCAAACTTCACAGCAGAGGTAGTGGTGTGTTTAAACGTACGAAGACGGTTGTGTTTACTGCTTGGGTTTATGTTTTCATTTTCTAACTAATTCTTTCTAAAGATGCAGTATGTTCATCACAGGAGAGACAAGTTATGCCAAAACTGGAGACAGCCAACATTGTCTCCAAGAAAATATGTATGCATTCTGCATTCCACAGTGCTGGTGTCTGGGGAGGCCGTGAGGATACAGGCCAGGAGACCCTGGAGAGAGGTGAGGGGCAACAATCCTAAGTACCAGGAGAGGTTAACCTAACCTGTTCCTCTTCTAATGAGACTCGTGTCTTCCATCAGGAAACCAGTGAAGTTAAAACTGAGCATTCTTGTTCTTTGAGTACATCACATTACTCTGCATGGTGATAAAGATGTGGTCACAGTGCCAGTTGCTCCATCTGCAAGTGGACGTTACCCAGTGCAGCCCTAATCCTGTTCTCCCAACAGCTTTGGTAGGGCCTAAAGACCTAAAGCTCCTGCCAAGGTCCCCACTGCTTCAGCAAGCCCAGCAGTGCTCTGAAGACCCCATTTTTGCACAGACTTACCCAGTAACATCCCAACATACAGCTTATGTTTCATTCATCTATTGAAGTTAGAGCTTGAATGTTTTTCAAGGCTTTTGCAAATAAATCAGATCAGTATCCACCATTTACCATCCTCTCACTGCCTGTCTTAATAAGGAACACATTGCATTTACCACCACCTTCTGTCATCGCTTATCATGGTGTAGCCCATTATAACCCTCAGACATCCTCTCCTCAGCACTGAGGAGCTGCAGGATTTGGTCCACTTAAAATTAATAATAAAGATAAATTCTACCTGAAACCTTTCATATCTTAGAACTCACATTGGTTTCTTGTTTTGTGATTTGGTTTTATCTGCTTGTACTTAAGGCTCAGATAATTAAGCAGATTTGTATTTGTATTGTCTTAGTTACCCATGCCTGCTGCTTTAAACCTAATAACAATGACATTACTCAAGTACTTATGATATCCATAATCTAAATTAAGAGCCAGTACAAATGACAGTTTATTTTGACTTTAGGGATAAACATTCAGCAGTAAAACCAATGAGGACAGCAAAGAAACCCTTACTCCCACATCCTCTGCCAAACATGAGGACATACAGCATGCCTTAAAGGTGGGTAAATGCAGACATCAATATCAAGTATGGGAAAGCAAGTTAGAAAGTCAAATCCTACTTGTGTAATTTTGGACATGAAGGTATTGGGACACAAGTAAGACAAATTTGAGGGAAGAAATAACATCTTTATTGCACATAAGGATAAACTGGTAGAAAGAAGTAAGTATTCAGGCTCAAAATGCTTTTGCAGCTTGCATGCTCTAAAGCTTCTCTGTTTTTTCCAAGTATACCATTATATCTCAGGAGCAATATTATCTCTCCCTGCAGACTTTATAGTGCTTTAAATGTCAGCTCCTCTTGAAGATGTCTGCTTTGCACCTTCCATCTGTTCCCAGAGCTGGAGCTGCTGTCCATCACTCCTTCTCACCCCTCCCACAGCAAAGTGGAAAAAGGTACACTTGTAGATAGGCGTTTCCAAATAAATTATGGCTTTTAGATGAGCATTAACCTCCTTTCCATACCTAAAACTAGTGGCAGAGATCACAGAGCATGGGTATTACATGCTTGCCATATGAAATGCTATTAATAGGACGCAGCTCTCAAAGTAAGCACAAGAAAAAGTTACAAGTTGTTTCAGTGCAATGTGTGTACAGTAAAATCCGTCTAAAATCCTCAAGAAAAATCTTTTACTAGAAAAAAAGAAGAGTTAAGAGTCAAAGAGTTGGTGGGTGCAGAAATATCGGTTTCAGTTCTTTCCAAAACAAATAACAAAGCAAACAGGAAATACCCTAAACTCATATTTCAGATGCTTGGGTAGCATTTGTTTTATTAGAGGGGAAAAAAATTATCTTTCATGTTCATACAATGTGTGTTAAAGGACGGTGTGCTTCCCATTGTGGGGAGGAGAGCCAGGTAAAGAGGGTTTGACTGATTTGCCCAGTCACATCAAGTCTGTAGCAGCACAAAGAATTCAACCTTGGTCTGCCCCCAAAGGAGGTGCCCACACCACAGCTGGTGTCTACCCTTTGGACAGAGCACCCCTATGAAGGGCCACAGCCAAAACAGCTCTTAGGTGAAGTCCCACCATGTTTTCATGGAGGGCAGAAGGGAGGAGAGGCTAATGAGTTTGAGTTTTACACTGAAACAATATTGCATCATTCTGCATGCAATAATGTGTGGGTAAGGTGGCCATAGGGTGAGGACAGGTTTGATTTATATCCACTGAAATCCATTTACACACTGCTAAGGTGGTATGTGATGGCCTCATCATCAATGGAAATGAGATCCAAGAACTCAGTTGCCATGTTCTGGGCTAGCCTCCATCTCAGCAGCACAGGGGCTGTACCACCATCCAAACTTAGGGGGACAAGGTCATAGACAAATGCAGCAGCGCTGCATTCCCATGAAGGATCCCAGCCTTTCTGCTAGGCACAGACTGAAAGATGCAGTCTCCTGGCCATGGCTACTACCTGGGGCAGCCCAGTTGTTGTCAACCACTCACGCTGTGTGCTCACATTCCCAATGCTAGCCACATTTGCAGATTCAGGAGCACCAGCAAGAAACCCACCCACTCCTCTGGCTCCTTTCTTCCACATTGAGTCAGTCTGTTATAAACCACTGCAGCCAGCTAGCTCCCCATCAAAGCTCTGCACTCATGTAGTCAGAAATATTCCTCCCTTCTGTTCCTGCCAGCTTTCAGCAAGGGGGAGTTTTGCTTTGCTCCACTTTTTCAGCCGGCCACATGCCATACTGTGATGACTTCATGCGAGTCTAGAGACTAACCTTGCCAAGAACCCAGAACTAAACTGCATCCACTGAACCATGGTAAACCTCAGCACTTATGGTCTGAGGGATGTAATTCCTGGCAGGAATGTCTTAAAATGGTGCTTTCCAACTCTTGACGGTGGAAAGCCTCCAGAAGCGTGCCTGTCCCGACGTTTGGTCTCCAATGTGTACACCATCATGCAAGGAGCTGGAGCTCACTGTGTAGTGAACAGCTCATGCCTTCTGTCCGTGGCTTTATGGATGTGCATTTCTTCTCTCTGTATCTGAGAAAATGTGGGCATGACAGAATGGATGGGAATGCCTGGAGGTGCTAATTATGAGCCAGTTTTAAACATTTATCAAGTCTGCTGATCATTACCTGACAGCATGGCTGGGATGACTGCAACTACTTCAGTCATTGCTTTAACCAATTGCACTTAAAAGACATTCTGATTTTTCCCATGGGTGACCTGCTTTTTGGTTTCCTTTTTATGTGTTTTTTCCATTTACTCCTTTATGATGCTCCTCTCTGACCAACTGTACTGCAACACCCCAAAGAACACACAGGAGCCAACCATAAGTGTGAGACAGGGCAGGTATAGAGGATTATAGTGATCCCAACTGAAGTCATCAAATCTAACTTCCTCCATACTCAAAGAAAAACATTCTGCCTCCTTGAATCATTAAGACTATTTTAACGTCTTCTCCTTTTCCCATAAGTATATATTAATGCTTTTCCCCTTTTGTTCTGAGTTGCGTGGTCGCTCATTGTTTCTAAGATGGCCCTCCAGTACAAAAATGAATGATGGCAGTAATTTCCTCAGGAAGCTCATAAAAATACTCTTTCAGTCTATTCTAGAACATAAGAAATAAAAGAGCAGATCAGAACATCTCTCACATTTCTTGGAGTCTTTAGATGTATTATGGATCTTGAGATGGTTAAATGGCACTCAAATAAACAGGGAAGCTTCTACCAAAAAAAGCCTTGTTTGAGACAAAAAGTTCTCTTTCATCTCAGCATCAAATTAAGATGTGAGGACTATCAAAGGTGTCAGCAGTCCTGTGAAGCTGGTGTTTATGGGATGACAAGGGAAAAGGCTGCCCTGCACGTAGGCTCCCAACACCACCCTGCCCTGCTGCCCTGGCACCCCAGCCCAGACTTCCTCTGGGAACTGCAGCCCCCAGTGACTGCGCTGAGCTCGTGGCCCCTTCCCACCCGGCGTGGGATACTCTTGGCAGCAGGGATAAGGGCACTTGTTCCAAATAAGGAGAAATCTAGAAACTGGTTTGTCTCGGCAATCTGAGCCAAGCGAATCCGCCAAAACTGATGGAGCGGTCACAGAAGGCAGGAAAAAACACCCACAGAAAGCCCAAATGAAGCAAGAATGAACTTGTGACTGTCTGTCTAGCCAGTACCAGCATAATCTCGTTAGAGAGCCATGACGAAACACGCTGACAGCAAGTGTAACAGATCCGATGAAAGACCTTGAGATGTTTATGCTAATACAAGGCTTCGGTTTCACATTCCATGCAAGCTTTTCACGCAACAACAGTGCCAGGAAATGGGGAGGAAGGAACTTAAGTTTTACCATCAAAACCCAAAACCAAGCACCCAGCCCCTGCTCCCCTGCATGCAGGACAGGTTAAGAAAGGGGCTCTTTTAAGTGGAAACAAATGCTTGAGCTCAGCTGTGGGATGAGCCTGCGTTAGAACTACGCGCCGCTTCAGATCACCGTGTTGCCAAAACCTCCATTTAGAGTCTGCAGAAGCAACGTGGTCCTTATTCTACACCACGGAGGAGCTGCCCCGCTGCCTTCACAGTTACTACACACGTACTCACCAGCAAGACACCCGTGTGCAGACAATGAATAATTGAGCACCCTGGAAACAAAACAACCCCCCCTGAAAGCTCTCGTCCTGGTTCTACTCCAACCATGCACTATTTGTTCTGTCTGCCCCCATTCTACTTCCTCCACTTTGATTAACTAATGGCCAAGAAAAGCAATTAGCAGCATAAGAAAAATACATTTCTGGTATCTCGGAATGGCTGTGAGTGCATTACTTTCTATGAGAACAGAGGAAATATTTCTTCAGTGGCTCAGATGAGAAACAAAAGGGAAAATAGGTAGGAAGAGGTAGGGGAGAAACCATTATTAACTGATTAGATCAGTGGTGAAAGAAAATGAGCCTGCCTGCAAACCTCTACATTACTGATTCTGAAGGGGAAGCTGTAGTATACAATGGAGATAATGAAACACCGTGATTTGCATTTGAAACTGGCTAGAGCTGCCTGGTCAGGGGGATCCAGTGATCTGCAGCATCACTCAGTCCTGGTAAAGGGGCAGGGGAATAGATCACTGCCAAGTGGCAGCTTATGAAACAGCTATCATGATACTCCTGCTCACCATGAATGCCCCACTCCAGTGCTTTGGACAACCAGTTATAGCACAAACCTGGGCCAAGAAAGCCAGAATAGTACCAAGGAGGCCCCAAAATGACCTGACCATGTGAGCATCGGTTGGGGGTCAGAGTAGACACTGCCCAGGCTGGTTCTGGTGCTGGCTACCGGTGACAGTGACACTTAGAGACCCAAACTGTAAACTCCAATCCCCTCCCAGGAAAATGTACATGAAGAACATGTGGGAACAAATATTCAACACTAAACTCTACATTTGCTTTCTTCTTCTAAAACACTCTGAGAAAGAAACAAACATAACGCCTAAAAAAGGAGGAAACCCACCAAAACCGGTGGAATTTGGGAACACATCAATCACCTTTTATGAGTGATTTCCCAGGGCGCTCATTCAGCAGCGCTCCCCGTGACGTTCCCAGAGGCACGGAGCAGCCGCCTGCCCAACCCATAGCACTGCACTGTGTGAAGCCACAGTGTAATGTAGAACAATGCTGTCCTTCAGCTCCTGGCCGGGCAGCGGTGGTGCCAGTGGATGGTGCCCTGCCAGTGCCGGGGCGGCCTCCAAGGCAGCAGTGAGAAAGGGCCGATGGTTTCCTGGATGTTTCTCTTTTTAACCCATGCCCCTTTCAAAAGGAAGAGCTGTGAGGAAACGGAAACCCCCTGGCAATGGGGCAGCAGCTCTGCCGCTTACAGAAGGCAGCCGTGGAAGAGGGGAGGCTACCAGTGGGACTTGAAAAGGGAAGAGATAACGATTGTTAAAGGTATCAACGTTACCAAACACCCTGTGACGTTCAGGGGTCTCTAAGGGTGAGAAGGCTGTGAAATGGGGCTGGTGGGAGCTTTGCAGTCCTGAGCAGGTAAAAACTACACAGAAAAAGCAGCTCTGCACCACGTGCCAAAGGGCTTGGACTCTACCTGGGTGAGGAGGAGATTACCCAAACAATGTGCCCACAGCAGCCATAGGGACACCTACCTCCTCCTCCGGACTGATCCAACTCACTAAACACACAAACCAACCCCCCAGCTCCCCACACTGTGCCTGTGCAGGGCGTGAGGCTGATGGAGGGATGGGGGGAGTCCCACAGTGGCCAGTCTGGCATCCGCAATCCTGCCTGTTACCTCCTCAAGGTCCTTACTAACCATGGCCTGGCCTTCACCTTCCTCTGACCACTGGATGTACAAGCTGAAAGATATGTTTCTGCACAATAGTATAGGTACCTATGTGGAGTAATTGTATTCTTAAATAGGCTTCAGCACTAGAGATGTGTGAGTCTTCCAGATGTGATTCAGGCAACACTGCAAACATCTGTCACATGTCTTTGTTCCTCTCCCCAGGGGAAGATTAAGTTGTGATTAAGCTGTGTCTTCACCTAAACCATTCATTTCAATGGGGCTCTGCATCCGCAGCTGTTGGGAAACTGCAGAAAATTCTTCCCTGGGACAATTCAGTGTTTTTCTGAGGAAATCACTATTTTCAAGGTCACCGAGGTTGGGGTTTGTTGGTTGGTTGTTCTGGGATGGGGTTTTTGGCAGTTAGGAGAAGATGCCCCATGGACCCCAACAGCTCTATGTTTGTGACAGCTGGGAACACCCTCAGCCTCACCAGCCACTGGTACCATCTCTGGTGTCTGCCATGGGAGACCCTCAGGTGACAGGGAATAGTCAGTAGGATTTATTCCAGCCTCTGATGCAGTGGATGCCCAACCACAAACACTCTCACAGGGTAAAGCAGAGAGTTTACTTTATAACTCTTATCCTGCATGCAAGGACATGTAGAGGCTGTAACCACCTGCATCACAATTGCTTTGCACTTGGTTATCTGTTTGAACAGAGCCCAGAACAGACTCCAGCACTTCCAGATCCCAAATCCCAGTGGAGCACTCAAACCTTCCCAGTTAATGGGATTACTTGCATCAGTAATTGCTACCTTTGTGTCAATGGGGAGTGCAGGCTCTTGCCTACATGAACTGTGGTGTAATACGTGGTACAGAGCCTGTCTCCACCCTCCCGTTCCCTCAAGGCATTTATGTCCCATTCTGGATGCATTTTCCTTAAATTGGAAACTGGTTTTACTGATGTGCTTCATGGTTACTTCCCAGAAATAGCGGCACTGAGGAGAGCTGTCTGCACATCTGGCTATTATTCCTAAATAAAATTAGATTCACATCTTTCCCACCACCACTACTTCTCCTCCTCCCCTACAAAGAGAGCATGCATCACTTTTCTACTGGGTCTATTGAGTCAATAGGATGGTGTCCATCGTGTCTATTGATTCTACTGAGTCAAGTATTTGACGCCTTCAGGTGGCCCCTTCCATAACCAGTGTTTCTCTTCAGAAACTTCTTATTTCTCTGTGAGTTTTGATTTATTGCTTTAGTTATAGACTACTAATAATGAAATAGATACCCATGAGCCCTGGAGATAACCCATTTCATCTGCATTCTCATATGCTGTGTGTTGACTAACCTGGCCCTGGGTCACCTGTGAGCACGAGGTGTCTCACCCAAGGCCAATTCCTTCCCATCACACTGGTCTTCGTCTGACAGACTGGATTGCCTCATTTGCTGCAGCAGCTTCCCAAGCCCTGCATCACCCATTCAGTTCTGCCAGCCCCCCCTCCCCACCATTGAACCATCCCATGCGCTGAGCAACCAAACCCTGCTGTGAATCCCTGCAGTCAGAACAGCTCTTGGCCACCACACGGAAGCCTTGGCAATGCACAAAGGATTCCTCCTTGCCTCTCTCCAAGGGCACCACAGCAGCACCCTCTGCCGCTCCAACCCTAGCTAATAAAGCAAAACCCACTGCAGATGTTGTAATGTTTAACCCCACCACAAAGGGAACCTCAGCTCACCAGAAGCCGATGTCACCATCTACCCTGAAGAGCCTCCTGGGCCAAGCAAGCCCCTGCTTGGGCTGCAGCTGGAGAACCCACCCATTGCTCCAACACTGCCACCTGCACTGGGATGAGCCCATGGAGCAGCCTCAGGATACTCAGGGTGACTACTCCTTGTCAGCTCCTCCAGCAGCCTGTGCCAGGGGACACCAGGAGGGTGGAAGCTTATCTAAAGGTCTCCAAAGCTCTGGAATAGTCCTACACATCGACTGCTGTTTGTAGGGAACATGCAAGATAAAGAATTGTGGTTTAGAAGACAGAAGTCCCAAGTGTGTGACTCCAGTTTCGCAGCACTGGAACTGGATGTAATTAAATCCTGGTTTCCAGCAGCCTCTTCACAATGAGTGTCTCTGTGATGCAGAAAACTCTGAAAGTGTGAAGAGCCTTTTGTTTAACCTCAAAAATCTATTTTTACTCTAGAGTCATAATTCCCCCTGGCTGGAAGTTTCTCTTCCTCCTTGCATGGATGAAAGCAATGGAAAGATGAAGGGGAAAATAAAGAAGAATAAGTGGGGAAGAGCAGCCAGGGGCTCTCACATGAGCTGTGGGGGATAAAGAGGGAGACAAAGAGCCAAAGAACATGGAACAGATTCCCTATATCCTGCAAACCAGATGAAAGCAAATCCT
Source organism: Coracopsis vasa (assembly GCA_026283785.1). Lineage (NCBI taxonomy): Eukaryota > Metazoa > Chordata > Aves > Psittaciformes > Psittacidae > Coracopsis > Coracopsis vasa. The sequence goes on from JANHGB010026887.1 coordinate 44,131, forward strand.
CACCCTGCAGAGGTCTGATGGGAAGCACAGGACTTACCCACCCCCAAAGGACCCCAGTTTCAATCACACGCTCAGGACTTCACCCCAGGACCACACAAAATCCCAAATGCAGCACCAAGACCACCTACGACAGCACCAGGGAACTGAAGAACCTTACTTCAGACTTGTTCAGTTCCACTGTTCTCCTCCTTTGCTTTTCAGCTTGTGCAGGCAGCTCCCAGTGCCGCTGCCTCTGGCTGGGGTGTGAAGAGCACGGTGCTGCAGGGCACAGCAGCCCCAAGGCTGGGTGAAGGTCTCACCACCAGCAGAACCTGCAGGCAGGAAGGGAGGAGCAATGGCTCCTCAAGAAGCTCCACACAAAGCTGAGCACTGCCCTATGCCGGGCTCTGCAGAGCCCCACCAGGCACGGGTCCCTGTAACATCACCTGAAACCATTTACCACTGGCTCTGCCCGTGCTAACAACCAACACCCAGCACCTGGGCTGACAGGGGCGTTCTGGATGGGACCTGTGCAGAGCCGATGACCCGCTGATGTTAAAGCCACTGCTGCAGTATCACAGAATCAGACTGGTTTGTGTTGGAAGGGACCTTAAAGCTCATCCAGTTCCAACCCTTGCCACAGGCAGGGATACCTTCCACTAGAGCAGCTTGCTCCGAGCCCCTGTGTCCAACCTGGCCTTGAACACTGCCAGGGATGGGGCAGCCACAGCTTCTCTGG
>JANHGB010026888.1:8036-34361 GCA_026283785.1 Coracopsis vasa
AGGGACCTTAAAGCTCATCCAGTTCCAACCCCCTGCCACAGGCAGGGACACCTTCCACTAGAGCAGGTTGCTCCAAGGCCCATCCAATCTGGCCTTGAACACTGCCAGGGATTGGGCAGCCACAGCTTCTCTGGGCACCCTGTGCCAGCACCTCAGCACCCTCACAGGGAAGAGCTTCTGCCTTAGATATAACCTAAATCTCCCCTCTTCCAGGTTAAATCCTTTCCCCCGTGTCCTATTTCTACATGCCCTCTTCAGCTTTCTTGTAGACCCCCTTCAGGTACTGGAAGGAGCCCTTATATTGGAGCACCTTGGAAATCAACCTGCTGCACTCTTACTGTATATTTTTTCCCTGGAAAATAATAGGGAACTTCATTACCTACCTATTATCAGTTCCTCACTTTCTGTGCAGATCCTACAAAACACTTACAATGCTTCAACCTGGTTTTAGACATTCTGTACTCAAACTGAGAAAAAAAGGCTTTCTTATTTAGGGCAACAATAAAGGCAGACATTCAAAGCCTCTCGTGTTTTAAATGGACACTTGAGTGCACAAATGCAAGTATGAACTGTATTTTTGTTTGGGTACTCTGGGAGGAAAGAGAAAACACAAACACTTGGTTGTGCAGAAGGCAGTGATAAATATGAAGACTGAAGCTGGTCTCCTTTATGCCAGTGTTAATCTGAAACAAACCAGTGTTTATGCTGATATGAATAGGATCTGGATTAGGTGTGTTTTCTCTACAGTGTTCAATCTTTTATATTCTTCTAATCAAAGACCTGCTTTCTGTGCTGCTCTACTGACAATCTTGCCCCAAACCCCAACCAACAGTTTCTACAGCCTAATATTTGCCCAGAAGACAAGGATATAACCTTCATATTAGCAAGACGACTTGTTAAACTAGATCAAGAAAATCCTCCTGGTCTCCCAGAGCTAACAGCAGCTCACATTCTGATGCACTGTCAACTCTCCTGAGCCGGTTCTTCCTTCTCTCTCTTTCCCCAGTAGGTGAGCATACTTAACAGCCTTCAAAGCAGCCAGGCTTCTTCCTTTTCTTTCCTTCTGTAGGTAATGCTCCCATTCTAAAAGTAGAAAATAAAGCTGAGGTAAGTTCCTATTAAGGCAACACAGCCCTGCTTAAAATCTCAAGGTATCAGTGCTCGAACCCTCTTGAACCTTTCCTACTCTTAACAGCTTCTGGTTTTCACTTTTCTTTTACAGCTTGAGTTTTTGCAAACTTACTCTTTTTTTCCCCCCCCTCCTATCTGGAGACATTTTTCTTCCCCAAATGTTGAAATTCCCTCGCACTGCAGGGTAAGGGAGCTGATGTATGCTTGTAACTTGATCAGTTAAATTGTCACGCTTTTTTCCCCAGCCCGGGATGTACTAGGAAATGAAAAAGCTTAGAAATGACACAAAAATCTGTGACATGGTACATGGGAAGAAAGCACCTTGTGCTTCCAGGGCTGCGCTGGGAGTTAGACCCTAGAGAGGGTCTATATTTTTGCAGCATTGATTTCTGCTCTGACCTTTGGCCAGTTGTTAAATCCCTGATTTTCAAAGGTGCCGAATGACTGCCCAGTAGGTGAAATCCTTTTCTTTTAACTGAGGTCAGTAAGAGCTTTGCAGCTGGAAGCCAGGGTTTCATCTACTCACTTCAGTTGCAGCTGTGGGTGTTCTGAAAACCACACAGCTGGGGAGGTAACACTTGGTGAGGGGAAAGGTTAAGTCAAAACCAAGTTGGATGCAGCTTTAGCTGTGTTAGGTTACTTCAAGATATGATTCTGTCCCAAAAGTTATCAGATTAGAAACTGATCGAATAAAGCAATGAATTACTTGTAAGTAAAAGCCAGGTAGTGAATGATTAATTATAAATGAAACGCAAGTGTTTAGTACCTGACATAGCTCTTGTTAACAGGGGGGATTAAGAATGATCATATGATGTCACACCACAAAATAAGGCCATATGAAGTGATTTGCATTACTGTGTTTTTGTGGGATGTCAACCAGTTTATCAGTGTGGATATGGCATCATCTATTAAGGAACGGATTCCATTTTGAAGTTTGAAATCCAAGAAAAAAATAAAGTATCTGGAGTATTCCATGGCCTGGAAGAAGTCACTGAAATCTAATTCAAACTAATTACTCACTTGAAAGCTGAATTTCACATTTTTCTGCAGCCAAATACCGTTTATCCACGTCTTCTTTCTCTTACACATATGGAGCAGTGGAGTGACCCTCGTGACAAAATACTATAAGCAAAGCGGGCTAAAATCTTGTAAATTATTATCTTCCATTCAGTGCCAGAATAATGCTTAATTCAGCCAAACGCCTGATTATATATTTCTAACTATAAACTGCTTTGGCATTAAAATGACTGCATATACTGAAAGCTAAGAATGAGAGAATCTGCATTTCTGGATGAAGGCTGAATGGAACTGATCAACCTGCAATGAGAGGGAACTTAATAATAATCAACATAAATACAATGAACAGTGCTGGAGACTGGGTATAACAAAAGGACAATCACCGCCCAACACAGTAGCTGGGCTGTTTGCAATAGAGTAGGTAAAATCTGCACTTCCTACTACGCTCCAAAGGATAGGAACTTCAGAGTCTCAGGAAGCAAATCTCAGTCAGCATAAATTGCCATAGCTCCGATGACTTCAGAGTTGCTGAAATGATTATGCCAGTAAAGAATTAGACCCTACCTGCTCGCCTAGTCTTTCATCTCAGAGAAATCAGGCAGAGCCTTCACAAACTGCAGAAATCAGAACACTTCCCACATCCACATTTAAATGCATCTTCTCTGCCCATCCCCAGTTATAAATACGACTGGTTGACATTTTTCATTCACGCTGCTTGTCAATAAAAAAAATGGCCTTTCAGGTTTTTTCCTGCATATTCAGGCCCTGTTGATGTTTTGATTTGTTTGGGTTTTATTTCTCTGACAAATAAAAATAAAAGCAACCTCTCCTCAGCACAGATTTTTTTTGCTCAATTTCTGCAATTGGTTTTAGTTTTTCATGAACATTTAGTGTTTCTCATCATCACAAGATGATGTAGGGCATTTTCCTACGCTTCCCTAATCAGACATATCATAAATGTAATTCCAAAAGGGACTGAACATTTAGACAGCAACTAGGCCTAGGCTAATTTGATCATTAGCAATTGATGATTTAAAGTGGCAATTTCTAGTGGGGATGTTAGTTCATATCAGATATCAGGAGGAAAACCAACTACATGATCAGATTCTGGCTGAGGTGAAGTTTTCTTCCTTGGCGCCCGCAGGGCTGGCAGTCCCAGATATAAAGCAGCAGAAAAGAGAGGTGATAGGTCTGACCCTGAATGCTATTTCAGATCAATTCTTTGCAAGACTTTTAATGTTATTGAAAGTTAAGCTGCCTTATCTTCTGGCAGACTCTAATTACAAATATCAGTTGTGTTCTGATTCTGTATTCTCCTCAATAGCATTTGCTTCCCTTCCCATGTTACTATTCCTTCAAGCTCTTTGCATTATTTTCCTGTCTTCTCTGTCTTCCATGATTCCTTCCCACATAACATCACTTGCAGATTTTATTAGGGTGCTTTTACTCCCAGTTACTGAATCATGTACACTGGGGACCATTGCCGTTTGCTCCACTGCTGTAACAGACAATTCACCTAAACTCACACCTTTGTTTTTTTGTCCTTCTTTACCAATTCTTGGCAAGAGTTCCAAGAGAGCTGTGCTCAACAGCCTCAGGGGAGCCCCTCTGCTTGAGGCTTTCAGAAGACATTGAACCATTCTAATGAAATACAGCTTGCTCTTAAGTCCCATTGAGAAGAACAGGTTGGCTATGGATGCATGTGAGAAGACAGACAGGAGCAGGAACATCAATGGTTGGGTTTTTCACACTAGAAGGAGTTATGGGGCATGAAAACAAAAAGAAACTTGATATCTAAAAGGAATATGGAAGAGGGGTATTTCCTGCAGGAGCTGCTGCTGTGCAAAGCCCTGTGCCAGAGCAGGGGGATGGATAAGGAGGGAGCAGCATTTGAGAGCGGCTGTGCTGAACTGACCATGACCTCCATCTGTACCCATGCACCTGCTGAGGAAGGGCAGTGAGAGAGAAGTGGGGTGGGAGTTTGGTCCTTAGCCAGGGCTAACCCATCACAGTGTTATTCATCTCATACCTAGGAGCAGAAAAATTCTGATTTACCTTCCTCAAAAGCTTCATAGTCTCAAACTATGCAGCAAACATCACCCCTGGCTCTTAAAAACAGGAAAATGAGCTGATGTGGGGGGAATCAGTCTAGTTGTGATGAGCAAATGAAGGGAAGAGCAAATGAGTCCAAGGTCATAGCTTGCCTGGTTCGTCCAAAAAGGCTTAGTTTGTCTTCCGAACCCTCTGTCAGATTATCAGTGCCAGTCTATTCAGAGTAATTCTGCTTTGCATTCAAAAGCCAAAGTGCCTATTGCTACTGTTAATGAATGATTGGAGAAAAAGAAAGTGTTGCTAACATTGAGGTGAGTTGGTAAGGATAACATAAGAAATGTTCCTAAAAAGAAAACAGTTCAGAGAACAGTGTATCCTTGCTTAAATCTGTTTATTCTACATCAGAAAGGCCAACGTCTGCACTTTGCCCACATAACGTTAAATAGGTATGTGAGAATGTGTATCAAGTCATGTCCCAGAGATCATCATTGTCTCCTCTGGGATGCTTCAAATACTTCAGGTGTAATTTGAAATCATAAAATACCTATTTATTTTAGCCACTGGGAAAGCTCTGTTGATGGGTTGCAGGATCCTGATGCTTTCCCATGATACTTAATGACGTACTTGGAAAGAGATACCTCTGTGCTGGTACTCAGCAGCCACAAGTATTTACACATCTGTACAAGCAGGTGTGGGGTTATGTCCCATTATACATATTATGCAAAGCAAGTGATAGACCAAGACATATTTGTTTCCTGACTCCATAATTAGACTCCCAAATGAGTGACTGCTGATTGCTTAGCACTTTTTAAAGCCTTAAGGCTGCAACTCTTGCAAAATTAATGAAAGTGGTTTCGGGGGAACTTTACAGCTTGCACAGCATCTGAAACGTTGTAGTCCTTGGGAATTTTGTGCCCTCTAACCAAAAGCAAAGATCTGGATCCACAGGAAGATAAAATGAAAAAATAAATCAGAAAAGATACAGAATCTTTAAATTTGAAGCCAGCATGCAGGCCTCAAAACCAAAATGTGGCTGACACAAACTTGAGTTTTAATTTCTAGGTATCCAGACTATGATTTTAGCTGATGATTTTCTCATTTTGATTTTTTTAGGCATAAGTTACTTCATGGACATTGATCTGGAAAGGTTTAAACAGGGATCTTCCTATCTCAGGAGAGACGTAGCAGAGTAGGAGGCCTCAGCAGTTCCAGTTGTGTGTTTAGTGACTTATGTTTCCTTAGAAGAATTGCAAATCTACCATTTTAGCCAAGAAGGGGCAAATATCCCTGACAGTCAGACTTGTGAACTACAGTGAACCGAGAGGCCACGTGTTCCGGGTTTTCCTTTCTTCTGCCATGCCAAAACCAAAAACCCTGGCATGTTTTGTTTTGGCATTCAGTTATTTATTGTTTGACAACTCCAGAAGTTAAGACCAATATTAACACAGGAGCTGCCAGATTGAATCAGCCCAACAATCTCTCTGATTCAGTTCTATCTCCTGGGAAGCCCAATACTAGAGTAGGAAGGTACAAAAAGCCCTACAGCAAGCAGTTATAGAAAAATTGCTTTCTTTTTTAATATATGTTATAGTAAGAAGGATATCAGTAATATTTAGCCAAGGGTCCATATATTCGGTTGAGTTATGCCCTGCCTTATTTTTGTCACCAGTGTTCCTGGAAATTAAGAGAAGGAACACAGACGAGAATGCCCAGTGCAAGTGCCTCTGACCTTTGGAAATAATTGGATGTGGATCCAAACCTGGCAGCCTTATCATGTACTAAAGTCTCTTAAAATCATCCTATCCATCAACAAGACAGGGAAAGAGAAACACGGACAAAAAGGTCACATTAGCAGGAAGAAGCTGGCATGATTCCTCGAAGTTCATTTTATTTAGTGGGACCAGTTTCTGCTATTCAAATTCCAAATCCATGCCAAAATTTGATGGCACAAACATGCACGGAATTTCACACTTAGAAATGCATTGTATCAGGGTGACATTTCAGAAATTATATGGAAAGAGTTACACTCACATGACCGTAAATAATAGTGGTCCAATTCCCCAGAGATGGCACTAAACTCTTATTACATCCTCTGCAAACACTGTCACAAGGCAGTGCAGATTGGCTTTACAGTGTACACACACATAAACCACCTTGCTTTAGTAGAAAGGCTGAAACATTTTTTAGAGGAAAAGATTATAATGATTCAGTTTATACACTGCTAACTAAACAGGAATTGATGGGGGAAAGAAATCAGCTTAGGAAGAGGTAACAGGAGTGTTTCCACCATTAAAGAAAAATCCATTTTCTGTTTCCACAGCTCTTTTCTCCTTGGGCTCTTAGAGAAAGGGTGTTCGCTAAACCACTGAAGATCACTTGTATACCCCAAAATATTTCTTCTTTTTTAGATAGAAAGTGGTACGTGAAGCATTGTACAATGAGCCACAAACCTTCTGGAAGGAATGCTTCGGTAGTAGTAGAGAAGAAGTGCATGGCTAGTGTGGAGATAGCCAAGAAGACTTTACATGTGTATTACCTCTGAGGTGCAGACACTTGGAGGCCTTCTCTGAGGCCAGAATATTCATTGCAATGGGAATCTTGTATGCACAGAACTAAGCTCTCCTTCAACCAGCTTGCACTCTGAACCAACAAAGTGCGAGAGGAGGAAAGTAGCTCAGGAGAGCAACAGCAGATCTTCAAGGTGCTTGCCAGTATATCCCACTGACTGCATTACTTCCCATCATCAAGGAGATTTATCATGCCTTTTCCCAGCAACCCATTTACAGGAAAGTCCTGAGTGCAATGGGGCTATCTATGCACATGAATGATTTCTGTTCTCACCACAGCTAGTTGCAAATGGTGAGAAACCTCCGAGATCAAACTCCCGATTAAGAAATATGAAATGAAGCTTGGGATCTTCATCTGAACATCTCTGATTTTCCAGATGAGCTGTAGGCAAGAGAATGAAACCAAACTCAACCACCTTAGAGCATCCTTTGCAAAACTCTTTGATTTAGTCTTTCTGACCTGGTAATATAGAATCATAGAATAGTTAGGGTTGGAAAGGACCTTAAGATCATCCAGTTCCAACCCCCCTGCAACGGGCAGGGACATCTCCCACTAAACCACGTCACCCAAGGCTCTGTTAAACCTGGCCTTGAACACCGCCATAACATTGTTATGCAGAACAATGGATCTTAGAGGTCCTTCAGTGTGGACTTCCCAGAAACTTAGCTGTTCCACCAGCCTCAGAGAACTGTTTCAGTGTGATAACTGCCCCATCACTGCAGACAGAGAAAAAACACTTCCAAAGGAAATCTACAAATGTCATTTTTAAGCAGTGGTACTCGCTGCATCACCTTCCTACTCACATCACCTTCCTCTTCAGATTTTAACCTTACATCTCAACAAATAAAGACAGACTGACCAGAATTTGTCTACCACACACCCTTCTGAACAGCAGCTTCAGGATAAGAGGAGGTATCTACTCTGTGGTTTTCTCAATTAAAAAAAAAAAGTCTCCTTTTGCTTTAAACTGCTGTGGTCGAGTAGTGTGTGTTCCGAAGGAGATGTCTCAAGACCAATCTATAGAGTTAGGCTTTATTTGGTTCTGTGTTGGGTTTTTTTCCCCTTTCCACAAATTGTTTGGAGACAAATCAGTCTCAGGAAATGCTGATGTGTCTGAAGACACTTTACAAGCAGAAAGAAAAATTCTTCAGTCACATTACTAGCTCTGAATCATTCACTCAACTCTACTACTGACAAGTTGGAGTTCATCCAAAGGGTCCACGCTCCATATTGTGTTCAGGAGCAACCATTCTCTTCAGAAATGTTTCTGCATGTTAATGACTCATTTGCCTCCCGTAACCAGGCTCACGTGTCTATAGAAATGACACAAGTTTAAGATTCAGTTGCCTAACAGCTTTAATGCAACATCATACATCATATTTTCAGATGCAGCAATCTGTCTCATGCTAATTCCGAGGCTGCTAAGAACATCCTTACTAAGTCTATAAATCACAGCTAGGTGCAGTCATCTGTCATACAAAGGCTGGACTGGAGCTGCGTAAAGCTTCTCATTCCTACCGTTGCCAATGCACTTCAAAACCAACTCCCAGTTAGAACACAAAGAAATCCAACACTCCTTTAATCCATAGCATTTCTTCCTGATTGTGAGAAAACAGATCTTCAGAACTTCAGGGTGAGAGAAAAAAGTGATGTTTTGGTTTTTATAATGGAAGAAGCCAATCTTGCAAGGCTCAGGCGCAACAAAATCATCAGGAATTCTTAGGTTTAAAGGAATGGAGTCTACATTTAAAGAAATGGGGTCTAAAGGAATGAGGAAATACTTTATAGAAATGAAGGTGATCAGAGTCTCTGGGAACACTCTGAAGAGGGAAGTGAAAGGTGACCAGGATGGAAGAAACCCATTTCTCCATGTCTAGGTTAATCAAAGAATCTCTCTTTAGTCACTCTCAGTGGAGCAATCTCCTTTCTCATACTTTACAGAGAAGGTGCCTGATCCTATGTTGTAGAAACTAATGATAGATATTTGCCAGCAAAGAGCTATGAAACAAGCTCAGCTCATCTAACTGTAATCATCTAATCAAGTCTTCTAGGCATCTGTGATAAGGAAAACTCATCCTATGGAGGAAGTCTAAACAGAAATAAAGGGGTTTGTCAGACTCCATGGGCAGATAATAGCTCCACATATGGCTCTATCTAGGTGAAATATACACTGCAAAACACAGGAAACAAAATCTTTAGTCTTATTTCCAAAGATAAGAATTAATATAAGGAAGAGATTAAAACTCTCAGCCTGTTTCAGTTATAAGCAGGGAATTACTTCCCTTTTGGATTGCTCTTTGCCCGTGCTGATTTCTGCGATAGAAGTACTCTGTCAGTTATGTGGACATACATTTTCCAACACCTTGGTGGAATTCTCCTTTCCTTAGGCAATCCATCCTATGGGTAAAAAAAAAAGTTTATACTCTTCCTTTCTTTACAGTAGGAATATTTAATAAACAAAAGCAGTTCATAACGTATCTATAATATATTGATCACATCTATACAGCCTGGAGTGGCTCATTTACAGCTATATAATGAAATGTCTTTCAAGCTTCTGCTTTATTCCCTGGAAGATAATAAAGTGTATAATTAGGGTTAATTTTTCATGCAACCTTTCTGGAATATTTTTATGTGCAAGATAATAGGTTCCTTTCCAAAAAGGAAAAAAGGTGAGGCAGCAATGAAAATGGAGATCCCTGTGTCCTAGAAGTCTTTTTCTAGGTCATTATGAGAGGACAAGAAATTACAAAGGCAAAAGAAACATTTGCAGATTCCAGTAGGAATTCCCAGATGTGTTCTCCCAGCACAGAATACCTCATTATATTCTCACAGCATTATGTGCATGTGTGGAGGGTATCAAGGTATTCATACCATTGCTGGGAACTACTGAACAGTTTCTCACATCACGTTGTTCATTCCCCTAGACAACAGCTCTGGTCTTATTCTCTGCTAATGTCCTGAATAGTCTGCTAAACACCTGCTATAGCAGATGATTAAATTGTACTGTGTTGGCATTAAATCTGCAATGCCAGGAGGGGCATTGCAGATGTTTCTTTTAAACTAATCAGAAAGGAGAACTATGACACATGCAATATAACCAATATCTCCAGTGTGCTCTTTCAAGCCCTGACATAGGCACCTCCTGAGGACATTTTAGTGTGCAGCTTGCAGTAACATCTAGAGGCCACATGTAGAACATACCCAAGGGTAATGGTTTTCCTCATTCTGAAGCATTATCAATGATTTTCAAGACTCTTTCATGTTCAAGATAGATGTTTTAAATTGACTTTAATTTTGGTTTATTTTCAAGCTCTAGTTTTGTCTTTACTGATAATGCCTTCATCAGCCTCACTGCTAATTTTATACTTCAAATAAATATATAGGCTTAGTAAAATTTGGTTCCATCCAGAGTCTTCTGATGATATGATGCCCAGGGCATGACTAACTAACTCTGTGGGTAACTGTGTTGACTTTCCTTATGAAAGGTTATAAAAGGGAATAAGTGGAGATAAAAAAAGTGCCTGCTGTTATACAGTCAGAGAGATTTCTCATTTGGTTGCAGCAGAATATCTATCATACATTGTTTCATTTGACCCCAAAAGTAAGATCCCAACTGCAGACTCCAAGTCTTAATGTGGTGGGGTTTGTAAACCTTCAGCTCAATGCTGTGTAAGTTTTCAGCTTTACACTTTTGGGATGAAATCTGGGGTTTACTGAAGTCAAAGCCAGGACTCCCTCTGCATTTGTCACAGACAAGGTGTTATTCCCACAGAACAGTGTAGCAGGAGACAAGCCGAAGTTGCCTGAACACTGACGTTGCCTCTCCTTTTGCTCTCCTCCATGAACAATATCATCTCATCCAAGGAAGGCTTTCAATCCCAGGTGCTTAAAACAGACCAGAGAGGAGGTAGATGAGTCACCTGGGTATATTTATTTTGCTGTATGTATTCAAACTGAATCATCTGAATCCTTCCCATAATATCTTTGATGCTTCCTTAAGACAAAAAACTTCTCCCGTACCGCTGGGAAAGTATTGCAACACACTTCAGTGTACTGTATCAGGAAGAGCCATGACTTCTGTCCTCCTAGCAATGCTAAGTGGATTAATCATCAATAGGGATGCCATAATTTTAGCAGGATTCTCAAGTATGATTACTCAAACATGGACTTTCCTAATTCAGGTGATCAAATGCAGGTGTCAGAGTTATTTCAGAAGTGATGAAAGCCCTTAAGAGGTGTGCAGTGGGATCTATTTAACTAGATGTGACTATTTATACAGTCAGACTTTTACCTTTAAGCAAGTCACTCTGGGACATCTTTGCAGTCAACAGAGAGCTAGTCAGTAGTGTTAATGTAGGCGTGATCCATCTCAACCTGAACGACAGAGCCGCATTTGGCCAGATGAATCACAAACTAATCTCCATGAACTATATTGATCAGGTCATTCTTGACTATAGCAAAAGTCTAAGCAAGTGGTAGACCCTTAATGCTAGCTCAGATGAATCATCTAACTAGCAGGCTTCCAGCCTTACCTTTCCAGGGCCACTATCTGATATCCTCCTAACACTCCACAAGGAACATCGAGGGCTTTGAGTTCACCAGAAGAGATGAAGGTATGTCTACAGTGATCTACCAAAAATGGGAGGTAAAAGAGATAATGGGGTTATATCTTTGACTAGGTGGAAGAAATATGGAGGATTGTGGAGTCATGTAGCTGACTTTTCTATGGGGTTTATGGCTGGAGACTAAGCGACCTTATGCCCAATCTCTATAGTAATGAAAGGAAGGGTTCTGTACACTGGACCTAGCAAATCATCATAGAGGTGAGTGGCTTAGCCTTTACCTGCTGCAAGAAGCACCAGATTTGTTTCTTAGACTGTTCTTCAAACAGACTTCATGATCAGAAGGTGCAACAGTGAGGAATTGATGGTATGATTAAGGTTAGCATCACAGCATCTGTTCTGCTGAAAACATGCATCAGGATGATGCACCAATAATGAAAAACTAGTGTTCGAGGTATTTTTGAAAGGTTTTGTTAGATTTCAACCTTTTTAGAAGCAGATTTTCACCACAACAGACAGGACACAATAACATTGTGAACACCAAATGAAAATATGGGAAGGGAAAATTGCAGCAAAATGAAATATTTAAATATTTGATTCTGCAAATGTCGAAAGGTCAGAATTTTCTTCCAAAACAGCAATTCAGAAAAGGAATTTCAACAACATCATCTGCAAAGCATTTTAAATTACCGCGTGTACTGATAAAGTTTTCATTAAGCTTTTTCTTGTGTCCTTTGATGTTTGCATACTGGTATCTCCCCTCTTAATATGTAAGCTTGTTAAATTATTGTAAGTAAAAATGGATGTTATTGTTAAGGACAATTTCCAAGCCTCCCTCAGGTATGCTGGCAGCTTGCAAAGCCAGATTTATCCTGGCCTATTTATGTAGCATTTTCATTTTGATTTATGTATGGTATTTAAGCAGGATTTGTTCCAAGCAAGGCCATGAGTCTAGACATACTGCACTTGGAAGGAGCAGGTGGAGATAGATAGGAAATAGTGAAATCTGTCACCAGCTAAGTTAATTCAAGCAGGAAATCTGCAGGTTCGGATTACTACACACATAAAGGAAACCCAGCCTCTGAGATTAATGGTTACAAACACCTCTATGGATATCAGACATCTAAGAAAAGACCTCAGTAGGAGATAGAAATGCTGGTATGACAGATAAGGCCTGTGAAAGATGTAATACATAATGCTGAAGAAGAGAGGAAAGGAATAGAAAGGCTTTCAGCCCAAAATGGATGATTTTCAGCTTAGAAACAGTACTTCAGGATTTGTGAAAAACTGAGAATCTGATTCATTTGCATTGGAAACATTAATTTTAAGTAACCTAGTGATAATGCCCTCTGAAGCACAAGGGATTCCAAAGGATGCCCATTGTCTAGTATAAGCATTACTGTTCACTTTCCTGATTCTTCCTTACTGCATAGTGGACTCATATCATCAAGAGTGAGAGATAGATATTAAGACCTGAGTCAGTGCACCAGGACGGAAGGAATAACATTTGCCTGCAGCCTATCCAGCCCAATAAGAATGACATATTCGAAGTTCCATTATGCTGTTGGTTTTCCCACATTACAATCCCTGGCACAGCTGCTGCAACACAAACCACTAGCACAGACAGGCACAACTCCTGCTTGTAATAAGTTTACAGCTGCTCCCATTGCAGGAAGTAGCAGAGCTCACATCATCTCAATCAGCTCAAGCCATCGCTGCTTTACTGGCATTATGGTGTGGTGCACTTTAATAAACCAAAGCTGGCCAGCTGCTAATACCATAGCAAAGCTCTCACATGAGCAGCATCTCCCTTTGGAAACAATGCAAAAAAAATAGTAATGCAAAAATAGAGAAGATAAAGCTGCATTGGTGAAAGAATAGTCACTAGGTCAGCAGTAGTAATTAATGTCTCTAGTCATGAGTCTGCACTTCATTTGTGCAAGCTTCTAAAATCAGGCTTCACCTCATCACTTAACTCCTTCCAGTCTTAGATCCCCCTGTTTCAGCTGAGATGTTTGTTGGGTATCAGCAGCCAAGCTTGGAACTGAATGTTCAGATAATATTTTGCTCAGAGTAAACATCCAGGAGTCAGGATTTATGCAAACAAATTAAATGTGCTCAGGACCATTCTCTGGCACTGATGCACCTGGGCATTGAAAGGGCTACTCTAAGGTGCCCAAACTACCTCACTGTCTCACCCTCCAGGAAAGTGTAGTTGCATAGAAACTGCTTATTGGGAATGTTTTTTTGCCTGTGCTAACTACTGAGCTGTGATGAGGAACGGTTTGGGACAGTGCTGGTTCACTGAAAGGATACCAGGAACAACTCCAACAATTTAATAAGGTAGGCAATTGAGTTTCAGTGCCAGGGGACATTTTCTGACTCCATTTAATTTGACAGCATAGACGTAGTCCCAAATTCCCAATTCTTGGTGTACACAGGTTTGTGTTTCATGGTGTGCCTTGGCTGGTGGTAGCTGGATGCTATCTCTGCTTTAGGAAGCAGTGCAGTTCTCAGCCTACGCTAAAGATTGAGCTTCCCCAGACCTCTATACCAGTTCTGCAGGGAGAAAGGCTTACCCTGGTCCAGACGTAGTCTGGTCCTGAAGGCTGAAAAACCCTGTAATTGTAGGAGTACATTAAGGTACCTTCCAGACACTCTTCTGGTTTGGTTTCACCTGAAATGAATTTGATTTTCACACTTGAGGACTGCCCTAGGATTCAAAACACAGGGCAGAAAATAGGGATGATCTGAACAATTGCTTCAAAGTGGCATTTCAGATCCTAATTAAAGTGATAATGTAAAGGGACCGGTACACATTCAGGTCCCATTAAAAATGGAATTTTTGTGCCTAATTTCAAGTGTTCTCGTTTCATGTTATGATCAATGTTATGATTTGTTCTCCTTGGCTCTTGGTGTGTTCTGTAATGATCAAACTCTTTGGTTCTTGATGTATTTATTTTTTCCTTGTAAAACAATGTTAATTGTAAGATCATAGACATTACAAAAAGTAAAATGCGTATATGAGTAGAATACTGCATTGCTGACGTCACCTTTGCTATGCTGCATTATTGATACATTGACTCCGTTGTTTCTTTCTCTTGACAATGTAAAACCAGCTTTTTTTGAAAAGCATTTTTCAGCCTTTATAAGAGGTTTGTGCATGAGACAGAGGTGGTCGGGTTCACACAATCTGTGGGGCAGTAATTCTTTATTTTGGTACAATATACAAACAAAACCAAAAGCCCCACTAAATAATTGACAAGGTTACCTGGGTTCAGCAGTAGCAGTCATTTTTCTCCTTCTTAATAGCTGGTGCAGTGCTGTGGTTTTGACTTTCAGCCTGGGAACAGCGCTGATAACACCAATGTTTTCAGTTGCTGCTCACTAATGTTTACTCTGACCAAGGACTTTCTGAGCCTCATGCTCTGCCAAGGAGGAGGGGAAGCCAGGAGGAAGCAGAGGCAGGGCACCTGACTCAAACTAGCCAAAGAGGTATTCCATACCACAGCACATCATGCCCACTATATAAACTGGGGGCAGTTATCCGGAAGGGCTGGATCACTGCTCAGGTAGGACTGGGTATTGGTTGGTGGGTGGTGAGCGGTTGTAGTCTCTTCCCTTGTTATTTCCCTTATCATTATTATTATTGATGGTAGCAGTAGTGGTTTGTGTTACACCTTAGTTATTGGACTGTTCTTATCTCAACCCGTGGGAGTTACATTCTTTCCATTCTCCTCCCCATCCCTCCGGGAGCAGGGGGAGAAGGTGGGGGGAGGGTGAACAAACGACTGCGTGGTTCTTGTTGCTGTCTGGGCTTTAACCATGACACAAGGTTAGTTATTTTTTGTCATGCAAGGAAATCCCATAAACAATGCTCTGAGAGGGGTCTGTCAGGGTTGGAAGATGCCTCATTTTTGGTAAGGAAAAAGCGCCTAACTGCTTTCTGATATCCTGATGGCAAGTGCAGGGTGAACCAGCAGGTTCCAACAGGGGCCTACAGTTCCCTTACTGACACTCTTTTGGAAAATAAGCATTTGGTTTTGACGTACATCTTGGTTCATGACAGTGCCTTAGGAGTGCATGGATGGAGCCATGCTCTTCCAAGACCTAACTCATTGACGGCCTGGCAACCATCATGGGTAAGAGGCTGCAGCCCTGGTGAAAGGAAGCAGCAGCCAAAAAGAGTTAGGTTTATGGTTGGACTTGATGATCTTAAAGGTCTTTTGTAAGCTAAATGACTCCGTGGTTTCCCTCTGGTAGCCTTCAGTATCACAAGCTTCACAATAAAATTCTGAGAATTATGTGTTTAATTTTAAGTTTGTTTGACCTCATTACATGCTTACAAATGATCAGACAGTTTAGTGATGCTCTCATTTAGGAGTTATCTTCCTAAACAGTCTATAGTCACCTCTGCACTACCAAATTTTCACCCAAGCACGATCTCCTAGAAACTATTTGGCACATCATTTCAGCTTGGAAATAATACATACAATAGTACCGGGTGGAACTACTCAGGGTGGTAAGCCCTGGAATTGTTAATAAGTCTTTACAGTTTCACACTGAAATGTTTGTAAGAGTGGATATGTTATTCACACTAGAACAGCCATCTACATCTCTGGGGGCTGAGTGAGATAAATGTATAGCAGTTTATGGTTGTTTTTTTTTTCCCAGAAGGCTTCAATTTACTACTTCTCCTAGGAAGAAAACAGCATTTTCAAAGGCACAAAGAACGCTCCCATCTATTATTAACACCTTTGAAAGTCCTCATTTAAGTAGGATGATTTACTTAATAGCCATATTTTACTTGATTCTTTATCAATTGGCTTCATTAAGTCCTTAAAAACATTGTCTCCTCTTAGAATTAATTCTGACAAAAAAAGCATAAAGGGGCTAGGGCATTTCAGTCATTACCTCTCAAAACAATGCAGTCACATTAATGTAAGCTACGGTCTTCTCAGCCGTTACTACAGAACACTGAAGTTTATTTTTATAAGGTTGCTAGGCAGTTAAACCACCTTGAAAGAAAGGAACTATCTGTGTGAAAGCATGTACAACAAAGTTATTGATGGAATACTAAATAAAAAAAGACTACGCAAGAGCTAAATCCAGAGATATTTATTGGCGCGCAGCTATTGTATTCCCGCCACACTGACATTTCAGTCTGCAGTTTTTAACAGCCACTGAAATATAATTTAAGCCCCAAAATCAAAACTGTCAGCGCTTCTGGACCCAAGAGATAGGGAAAAAGTTGACTTCAAAAAGCATTTTCTTTTCCTCCAACTTTCTAAGTCTCACAAGTACATAGTAAGTTGTGTTTCATCTTGCTCTTGGAAAAGGGCTTCTTATAGAACCATAGAAGCTAGGCTGGAAAAGACCTTTAAGATTATGAAGTCCAACCGTTACTCCAAGACTGCCAAGACCACTACTAAAGCATATCACTGGGGGCCTCATCTACACAATTGAGTATGAGAATATGCTTCATGGATGCACCATTCCTAGGTGTCTCATTCCAATTCAACCATAAAAAAGGTGTAAAGAAACACAGCCTTTTGAACCTGATAATAAACCCTGTGGAAGGGAAAACTAAATATACTTGATAAAGAAATAAGGGCACTGTCTTTGATGCAAAACTGTAGAACCACAAGAATAATTTAGGTGTAAAGGGACCTCTAGAATTCATTTACTTCAACCTCATGAACATAACAACACAGAATCATAGAAAAGGACAGACACCTTCAAAGCAGGATCTGGCCTGAAGACCATCTTGAGCACCACAAGACCAGCACTGTCTTGAATCAGAAGGGTTGCAATTCACATGAATATTCTCCACTTACAAATTCCTAAATCATGTGGGTTTTATCCTTTTGACGTACTTCTTTTTGACTTCCTGTCTGTGCAGAGCACATTAACTCTGCGTAAAGAAAGCAGGAAAAACCATTGCCATCTGCTGTGCACGCCAGCCCCAAATCCACATATATGTATTTGCAGTAAGAGACATGAAAAAAAATGTATTCCCCTTTCCCTAGGCCAGTCCCAACAAGCTCTTTACAACAAATAACTTGTTAAGGGATCATGGTTCATATCTAATATTATATTTTAAAAGAAATCTAATAAAACTTGCCCAAAAAGCTGGTAGAGGTCTATTTTGTAATACAACTGTAATGTTTTGTGTATAAACATTTCCAAAATGGAAAATATAGCAAGTTTAATATTTTGTATTCCTGTGACTTTTAAGATGAAAATTCTTCATTGAAAACCAAACATCAAAAAGAGCTTAACATCAATGTTTAAGTTAAAACCAACTAGTTTATAATATCCATTAACAAGATTCATAAAGAAAACAAGGCCCAAGGCATGTAGCTGGTCTAGAATGCAATCTTTGATTGGGATTTTTGGCTGTTAATATACCCTCAGGTCATGTTTTTAAATTTCACATCCTCAGCTGATTTAATGTTCCGTGGAAGTAAGTGGAACAAAGCAGCATGACAATTCTTCCAACAATGGAAGTTCTAACTTTGCCTCTTGTTTTTTAAATAACCAAAAAACTCCTAAAAAGTAGGGGACCAATGAAAGATTTATTTATTTTTAATAATCCCAAGAGTCTAATGTGTAAATCTTTTAAAGGAAAAACATCCCCTAATGCAGGTTAAAATGAAAACAACTTAACTGCAGCTTGTGCTCAAAGTGCTGCATATACATTTTCTGGTTACAGCTGAGCAGATAAGCCCAGCTCCTACGGAAATGAATAGGAGCTGGCACATAAGTACCTGTAAGAATCAACCCCACAGCCCATGATAAAACATCTGGTTTATCATCGGCAGCAGAACCAGTAGAATTAAGTAGTTAATACTTCAAAGTGATACAAAATGTGGCTGTAAATTCAACAGAGCTTTCTACTGGAGACCATGTAAGGACACAATAATAACAGCAAATTGATTCACCTAAACCTTTGCTTTGCGTTTGCTGTAAGACAGGCTTTCCAGTAAACTACTTCAGCTCTCTTCTGCGTTAACAATAACCACCTCACTGGCCTTTGAATGAGCCACGCTTACACAGGCACAAATAAGGAAAAAAGAGAAATATTACAGACAGGGGGGAAGATATTCCTTGTTGGAGCTCCCATTTGCTGCAGCTTCATAAAGATATAGAATTTGGGTCAATGTAATACAGCAGATCCATGTAGTGCCTTAATACTATTGTTTTTCTCTTTTACAGCCTGCTGAGATACAAGTGAGTGAAAAACTACCCCATTAAAACCAAGTAGATGCATTTTCCCCTAGCTTTACTCTCCCTCCCCCTAAAAAGACCACGACTGGTTTACGTCTTATGGGAGAATTAACTGCACAGATTTTATAAAGCTCATGTACCAGACACTGCCACCACTGATGTTAATGTCAAAACAGCTCCTTTTCCACAGTTCCCTCCACAAGGATGGTATCTCACTCATTTAGAGGGCAGGAACGCAGGATCTCTTACCCCATGGTCCCACATGCAGCCAAGCAGGCTGACCCATGATGCCCCCATGCACCTCATCTGTGGGGTAGGAAAGCAGCAATGGTTCTTGCAGCACAAAGTAAACTGACTGCTTGGAAGAGCCACACACTTGGAGGAGGCCTGTGACAAGGTCTCAATGTAAAGGATCCTAAACCACCATCTGACTCCCTATACTTGCACAACCCCTCCCCGCATGCACATGATGCTCTTCCTATCCATCTCATGTCGTATATAGGCTGCTGTCTGTCTTCTGCATGGATTTGCAAAGAGGAAAACTGCAAATCTTTTATTACTTTCATAATCACTGTGCAATGAGGATTTTACCCAAGTGGATGAGTTCCGTGCACCAGCTCTGGCTGGTCACTTCTGAGCTGTTTTGGCAGCACTCAATTCCACATCAAGCCCTGAGTAAAGCAGTTGCCGTCTAGGTTGTAAATAGCCATTGCGTTTTCCCTGTGATTAAGGTCTCAGGATTTCTGAGGTTTTAAAGATTTCATGCAAATATTGACAGTTGTAAAGAAAAAAAAAAAAAAGCTGAATTGTAAACTTCACAGTTCATTAGTTTTTTTCCTCTAATAATAAAATCACTTGCCTGCATATGAAAGGACATACATTTCTGTCCTCAGAAATAACCACCTCTGGGTCTCAAAATCCCTAAATGCCAACAGCTGGAAACAAAAATAAAGATGAAACAAATATAAAGATACAGAAATCTCAAACTTTGCTGCAAAATCTTACCCTAAGGTAAAATTGATCCACTGTGCTGTCACAGAAGCCAAGGGAGGTCAGACACGAATTCCCCAGGTATGAGGCAGATTGTGATTGCTGTGATAACATTCACAGCATGCCTGGTTTTGTCTTTATATAAGATATTATTTCTCTTAATATCATATACTATAATCTATTTAAAAGTGTAGCACTCCCATCATGCAGAAACTGCTACTTTGGGAGTGGCACCACTGGACTTCATCATTTGCATCCTTCGGTCCATCACCGCGGTAGGACCACAAGGCAAAGCAACGGAGGAGGCAAGGCAGGAGACCTTCTCTGTGTGTCTGCTGCTAGAATAAAATGTGAGCCACCTCTCTCCGCTCCTTGGGTGAAAATGCACATGGTTGTAGATCTTCATCTTTCCACTTTCTGCTGCAGAGGGCACTGGCTTCACAGCCATAAATCAGGCAAGATGCAGCGCTTGACTCTTTCTAGTCCTCTGCCATGCCTTTTCTGTAATTCAGATCAATAACTTGAAGTGTCCGTAGAGATCATTTACTGCTCCAGATGCTGCCAAAGCAAATGGGTCATGGGCAAAATTAAGGACATTTGGTCACAGGAAGCTTTGGCTCTTGCATATTGCTTGTAAACAGGTCTGGATATGCCTATACAAGAAACCTGGGTTTGTGGTTTAACCCCAGTGGACAGCTCAGCCCTACACAGCCATTCACTCACTTGCACTTGTGGGATGGGGGAGAGAGCTGGAAGGGTGAAAGTGAGAAAACTCATGGGTTGAGATAAAGTCAGTTTAATAGGTAAAGCAAAAGCCACACACACAAGAAAAGCCAAACAAGGACTTCATTCAGCACTTCCCAGCAGCAGGCCATCATCCAGCAAAGCCATCCCTAGGGAAAAAGGGCTCCAGTGACTTGGGAAGACAAACGCCATCACTCAGAATGCCCCCCTACTTCCTTTTTCATTCTCCCATTCCTGATCATGACACCATATGGTGTGGAATATCCCTTGGGTCAGTTGGGATCAGCTGTCCCGGCTGTGTCCCCTCCCAACAACTTGTGCTCCCCAGTCTACTCACTGGCGGTGTGAGGAGCAGAAAAGTCCTTGGCTCTGTGTGAGTGCTTCTCAACAGTAATGAAAACATCCCTGTGTTATCAGCACTGTTTGGATCACAAATCCAAAACTGAGCACATACAAGCTGCTATGAAGAAATTTAATGCTATCCCAGTCAAAACCTGTACACTTGGTCATATGTGTTTGCAAGTCATCAAAGAGACATGACATTAAAAAACCAAGAAGCAACGTGCCTGGGATGAAGCAGCATTGCAAGGAGCAATGGCCCCTCTGTGTCAAGCTTCCAGCAGGAGTACCAATTCAGTTGTTAAAAGAGCCACCAAGCAGCCATAAATGCAAGCAAAACAGTGGTTTTCTTTCTTCAGATGTAAAGGGAGGAGACCTTTAATGTCACCTTTAAAATGTCACCACATACTTGGTGTCCCCTGCCCCTCCTCACACTCTAAGCTTTAAATGGACCATCTGGATTTCCTCAGGACAGGCTGGACTATGAATTTCAGGTGGGGCAAACACAACACTATCAATCACAACATTTTGTCTGTGAAAGACATACCAGCTTCTTTCAGCTACAAGCAAACAATGGGGCAACTTCAGCTCTTGGACGGGACCCTGGGACCCTTTCAGTCATGGCCCAGATCTGACGACAAAATAAACAGTCAGAGAAATATAGAACCATAGAATCATAGAATGGTTTCGGTTGGAAAGGACCTTAAGGTCATCCAGTTCCAAACCCCCTGCCATGGGCAGGGACACCTCACCCTAGACCATGTCATCCAAGGCTCTGTCCAACCTGGCCTTGAACACTGCCAGGGATGGAGCATTTACCACTTCTTTGGGCAACCTGTGCCAAGGCCTCCCCACCCTCACAATAAAGAAATTCTGCCTTATATGCAAGCTGTATCTGTCAACTTTATCTCAGTTAGTAAGAAATGTTTGTTGAAGAGGAGAAGGAAAGAAAGAATAAATAAGGAGAAGGGACCATGACAATGGCAAAGGGGCACAGTCTGTCTTGAGACATTTCAATGGGGTTTTCCAGGTAGAGGAAACCTGAGCTGAAGTGTCACGCAGCTAAGCTGAGCTAATGAAATCCATGGAGGCTACTGAAGTTTGTATTTGGTGCCATCACATTACAGCTGCATGGATTTGGAGCTGAAGTAGAGGTAGAGTTTAGGGAAGCCCTTGAAAGAGCACCAGAACTGAATGTGGGGTCCCATCAGCTCTGCCTGTAACATGGAATTGCTCAGAGACTCCCTTTTCCTGCAAAGCATTAAGGACAAGACTGAATACACAAATAATATGTCCAGAAATGCCAGATCGGTGGAGAACAGAGGACTGTGGTTGTCAGAAACCTAAAACATAAAACCCAGAAGTCATGTTTTACTTGCACCCTGAATTACTGCTTGCAAGTAACAGTTCACAATCCTCCTGGGAGTCCCCTATTAAAACCAGAACATTTGAGACTAGCTAACAAACTGATCACAGGAGGAATTATTGATTGTACCATTAAGGTCTTCCTTTGAAACATTATCAGGGTTAATGAAATGATTGAACGCTTCTCTCCAGCATCACCAGTGCTGTGTTTCTTTCCAGCTCCACTTTTAGGGTACAGCTCAGCTCACATTGATCCCAAGAGGGACGAGGCTTCTGCCTGTCTTAGGAACAGGTTGGCTGCACTGTAAAACAAGCCTATGGATGAGATACCAGCAGGGCATTAACTATGGAAGAAAATAGGAAAGTTACTATGTGCTGGTTCATTATGCAGTAATTTACTAATGAAGCCAGAGGCTGCAAATATGGGTCTATTTAACTCCACATCTTCTAGTCACTCAGCTGAGACAGCTGATGTGCTGTTTGCTCCCCTGCACTGCCAACCTCAACAGATAAGAATCATTTGTCTCAGTTACACCAAGAGATCAAAACTCACCCAAACAGCAGGATCAAACAACAGTAACATCAGTCCTGGGTTGGGGTTTTGTGTCTTTTTCAAGCTTTGCAGTATTTTTAACTCCTTCTCAGCACTGTAGGTAAAAAAGAACTTTATTGTTTGCAGGATGAGGGTGAAATCACTTACACTGTCCTGGTCTGGAATTGGGAATATTCATCTTTTCCCACTTGATGGTCCTTTCTCTCTGCTCACTCCCTGTGCACAAATCCTCTCCACATCCCTACAAGGTGACATGCTCCCCACCAGCAGGCACAAGCAGAAGTGGTTTTGGGATGTTGTAGGCAGGGGTCTGGGTTCAATTCCAGCAGCCCATCACTCGCTTCCATAGCGAAGAGGTGGTGCTGACTCTCCTGCCCATGAGAAATGGAGTGTCTCATGAATTTCAGTGTGAGAATTCAGCCTTTCAAATTGGCTTGTGCTTTGCCACATTTTAACTTCTGTTATGTACCTGTGAAGATGCACAAGAACCACAATGTTTTGCATGTAATCATGCTTTTTCCACACTGACGGGCAGACTAACTGCTAAAAGGAAAACATGAAGGCTTCCTCTCACCATGGTTGTCTTAAGATTTTTAAGGTGTTCTTTAATAAAGGGTCGTGGTTTAAGCCCAGCCGGTAGCTCAGAACCACACAGCCGCTCACTCACTCCCCGCTCTTATTCCTCCCCCAGCTCCCAGAGGGATGGAGAGGAGAATGGAAAGAATGTAACTCCCACGGGTTGAGATAAGAGCAGTCCAGTAACTAAGGTATAACACAAATCACTACTGCTACCACCAATAGTAATAATGATAAAGGATATAATGAGGGGAGAGAATACAACCGCTCATGCGCTGACCAATACCGAGCCCGACCCAGCAGTGAACTAACCCTTCTGGATAACTGCCCCCAGTTCTACATCCTGGGCATGATGTGCTGTGGTGTGGAATACCACCTTGGCCAATCCAGGTCAGGTGTCCTGTCTCTGCTTCCTCCCGGCTTCTCCTCCTCCCTGGCAGAGCATGAAGCTCAGAAAGCCCTTGCTCAGACTAAACATTGCTAAGCCACAACTGAAAACATCGGTGTTATCAGCTTTGTTCTCAGGCTGAAAGTCAAAAACACAGCACTGCACCAGCTACTAACAAAGAGAAAAATGACTGCTACGGCTGAACCCAGAACAGTATACAATCTCAGTCTCAGGATTCAGTGATTCTTCAGTGAAGACAGTCTACCTGTCTAATCTGATCATTTTTCCTGAAATGTGTTCTTGTTTGTGACTTGTTTCTTTTTTTTCATGGGAAGCTCGACCAGGACTCGGTGAACATCCTGCAATGTTTTGTCTTTCCTTCTGAGAACGTTAGAATGCAAATATTTGAGGAATAGAGATGCTGAGAGGAGCGATTCAGCAAGATTTCAATTGTGAGCCTTGGAATTTAGAGTTGATAAGGTAGTAAGCTATGTAAGCAAAACAATTTGATTTCTACTTCCTTTACTAGACAGTGTATGCAGCTCTTCAGAAATGTGAACTAGAAGTAGTATTGGTGAACAAGTTATGGTGTAGTTAAATGTTGGTAATTAAACATATCTGCTGTCTGTGGAAAGTGAACTACATGTTGTAGTGAAACTTGTGTGTTCAGTGGTACTACTTAATCTGATTCAAATGCAGATTTAAAGCCCAGGAGTCCCTTGCTGATACAGTCCTATGTATGAAACACATTTGCACCACTGATCTGTTTGCTTATGGGTATAAAGTAGCCAAAAGTCACAAAAGAAATACTAAATTACAGCTAATTTTCTGGCTGCTACTCCATGCCTACTTGCTTCAGTTGTGTACTGAGCATTGCCTCTGAGCATAATATAATACAGAGAATTCAGAGCACACATATGGCATGAAGGACTGGCATAGAGTATATGATTTTAGTGGATCCTCTAATGCCTATAATAAGAATCTGTTTCATATTTATTATTATTTTGCATTTTAATAATCATAACAACCTGAGCATCTGTTAGAGAAGACTTCCTATCCTTTTCTGTGCCTCTATCAGGAACGAGGATCAGCACTTAACTCTCCCATTTTAACATTTCAAAACTACTCAAGGGGATCAATTTGTTTCTACAGCACAGCTGTTTCACAGGACTAGACGATTCTGTGCTTTTTTTGAGACAAGAAATCTACTTGCTTAGATAGCAGCCTGTTGACAGAGGCAATGGCACAACACATGTAACTTTGTTCACACTTTTCTCTGTCCAAACTCCTAGCTCAAACATTTTTCTTCATGCTGCTTGTATAATAAAAAAGCCCAAGACAAATTATTTTATTAAGTGTTGGCTTGCTAGATCATAAGATTAATGATCTTAACAGAGCTGTGATCTGAAAATAAATGTGACTTAAAACAACAACAGTGACATGAACACATCTGCCAAGACATTTCTACATGAAACTAATGCTCCTTTTCTGAATAGAAGAAATTATATAAAAGTGCACAAAATCTTTCCTCCTTTTAATCTTGACCTGTGACCTTTAATGCATTTTTAATATGCCGTGGTCTCTGTGGCTCCACAGGTGTTTTGCCAAGAAACTGGTTAAGTTCTATGTGCTTGATTTATGTATGAGTGCTGAACTACATCTGATTTTGCATTTTTAGTGTCTGAGTTTGAAGTCAGTTTTCCAGCTTGTGGATAGGGAATTAAAAAAATCAAACTTGTCATGTAGAACACTGCAACAGTTAGAAGCTAGGGAACCCCCGCGATGCACATTTCACTGCCCAGATAACCTAGCAGTGTCCTGCAGTGAAAGCATCCAGTGAAATAAGCATCAAAGCTCAAAAGGACATATACCAGAATAATAGTAGCAAAGCAGTAGAGTAATTTTTTTTGAGTGGAGATTTCTGGTCTTTCCTACAGTATCTCCTCCAAGAGTCACATCAAATTGCCTGATAAGACTCATTTAAGGTTTGTAAAGCCACTTAGAGATGGAAAAAAGTTTATGGAAGCTAAGTCTCATGACAGTTATGACTATGTATCACAAGCAGACCACATAAGCAGTTGGAAGTGTTGAGAATAGAATTGCAAGGGTGGTAAGGACATCTCTGCATGCACAGTGCATTTACCCAGCACACACACACATATCCATTACAGTTAGGTCCCTACCTCCTTACCCAATATTTCTAGTGTATTTTCAAAGAATATGTCCAACCAAGACATTCTGGATCCACAGAATTCAATGGAGTTACTCCAAGAATTAACTGATACAGAGCAAAAAAACTGAAAGGATGGAGAGCATGTAGTAGGAGTGGTGGGCAATCAGTGAGACTAGAAATGTCAGAGAATGCTAGAAGTTTTGGATGAAGCAATGGGATGTAGAAACTGAAATGGGACAAGGTAAAAATAACCTTCCAGGAAATTTTCATCTTCACCATGACCTGTGGCATTGGACAAATCATCGAGCTTTTATGTCACTGTGTCCTCACTGACCAAATGGATAAAATAAGCAAACGAATGCCTATGATTTTCACTGTAAGGAAGGGAATTATATGGGAGAGACGCTGTGATTAGGAAGGTATGGGTGGAGGTCCTGGGAAATGTCCCCTTGGCAGGCAGCCACTGTCACTCACCATGGTGTTTGCAGTACTAAATGCAGCAGAGGTAAGTGGTGCTGATGGTCCTTTCAAGATGCCTCCTGAAGACTTCAGCAGATGTTGTGGGTCATGATAACCTGACGCATTTCAAGGCCACTTTCTGTTGATGGATTTTTATTGCAGCTCATATCTCCTGGTG